>ML374358.1:2261-16348 GCA_005239525.1 Nicotiana knightiana | reverse complement strand
ACAATCCCTAAAAGGGCAATCTATTTGCAAATAAGTTCGAGTACACACTCGTCACCTCGCGTACGCGGACTAAAATCAACATAGAAGACTCGATCCTAAGGGGTAGTTCCCCCTCACAAGGTTAGGCAAGATACTTATCTTGACTGCACTAATCAACTTAATACCATGATTTTGCCACGAGTACCCAACTCCAGGTGGCCGCAAATCTAGACAATTCGATTGCATAGAGTAAATATCATCACAAGGAAACAAAATAATTAATAAGTCCGAAGCTACCCAAAAAGTTCCCCGGGCCCACGTCTCGGAATCGGATAAAAACTATATTTTCCGGACACCCATTCACTCACGAGTCTAAACATATGAAAATCTCTCAAATCGGAGGTCAAAAACCCAATCAAAACTCAACTATTTGGTCTATGATGTTTATCAAAAAAATTTCCAAATCTTCCACCCAAATTCGAATTCTAATGACCAGATTTAAGTTAGGAATCATGAAAATTGATCTAAGTAGGTTAGAAATCATTTATCCAAGTTACCCAGGTGAAAAAGCCTCCAAACATTGCATCTCCCGAGCTCTCAAATTCAAAAATGGTGAAAATAACATAAACCCTCGGAACTGATATAATTGCCCAGCAATTCCGCACCTGCACCCCTGGGACCGCACCTGCGAAAATACCATCGCAGGTTTGAAAACCCACTAAAAGGCCTGGGGTCGCACATGCGGTCACATGGTCGCACCCGTGGCTATGCATCTGCGGAAAACTAATCGCACCTACGAGTATTGGGGGATTGGGCCAAGTCCGCACCTGCGAGCTCCTCGCTGCACCTGCGTGTCCGCACCTGCGGAAGGTCAATCACAGGTGCGAGACAGCAGAACCAGCAATGGTTCAGCTATCTCCCAAGTGCTAATAACACCCGATGAGCATCCTAAACGTACCGAGGCCCCCGAGACCCCGTCCAACCAAACACACAAGTCATATAACCTAATACGGAATCGCTCGAGGTTTTAAACCACATAAAACAATACTAACACGAGGAATTAAACTAAATGTCCATGAAAATTCTTCAAAACTTCTATAAACATAAAGTTTTGCATTTAAGGTCCGAATCACGTCAAACTAAGTCCGTTTCTTACCAAGTTTCACAGATAACACATATAAATCATATCGAACTTGTACCTGTAATGACCCGACCGGTCGTCTTGAGCTCTAGCGCGTCTTTCAGCGGTTTGAAGTCAGAAGCAGCTTTGTTTCAGGTATTATGACTTATAGCTGTGGTCGGAATTGAATTTCGGGAAGTTCAGAGTCAAATTTGAAAGAAAATTCTCATTTCAGAAGCCTTAAGTTGGAAGAATCGACTAAGACTAGAATTTGAAGTAAACGACCTCGGAATCAGGATCTGAAAGTTTCAGCAGGTTCGTACGATAATTTCAGACTAGGGCGTATGTCCGTATCAGGTTTTGGATAACCCGGGAGCGTTTCGGCGTATATTGTGGAAGTTATCATTTTAGAAGGAATTTTATAAGTCTGGGTTGAAGTGAATTTTGGTGTTATTGATGTACGTTTGGGATTCCAAATGTGGGAATAGCTCCGTATGGTCATTCTGGAGTTGGGAGCGCGATCGGAAGTGAATTCGGAGGTCCGTAGGTCATTTTGAAGTCATTTGTCTAAAGATAGGAATTTGAAGATTTTTGAGAAGTTTGACCGACAATTTGACTTTTTGATATCGGGGTCGGATTTCAATTCCAAAATTTAGAGCAGGTCCGTAAGGTCGAATATGACTTGTACGCAAAATTTGGGACAATCGGACGTGATTTGATAGGTTTCGACATCGGATGTTGATGTTTGAAATTTCAAAGTTCATAAAGCTTGATTTGGAGTGCGATTCATGATTTCGACGTTGTTTGATGTGATTTGAGGCCTCGAGCGAGTTCTTATCATATTTTGGGACATGTTGGTATAATTGGAAAAGGTCCCAAGGGCCTCGGGTGGATTTCGGAAGGTTAACGGAATGAATTTCGGACTAAAGAGTTGCTGAACTTTTTTGCAGAAAACTGTTTTGACAGCAACTAGTGCAGTCGTGGAGCTTAATTTGGAGGCTTATATCTCGAAATATATAAGTAATATGAAAATTTGCCAAAAAATAATGTTGTAGACCTTGCATTCTAGTTTCCAGAAAGTTAAACCATTCATGATTTGTACATTTTATCAGAAAGTTATGATCCATTGAAGATGGCTGGTGGAGCAGTTTCGACAGAATTTTCTGATGCATTGAGCCGAATTTAGAAGCTCATATCTCGGAATATATAAAGAGTTATATGGTGTACAACTTATCAAATTAAAGATCTTCGAGTCTAGTTTTTATGTCTTCAAACTGTTTGTTATTTGGATATTTCTACAAGGAGCTATGAGCGTTTTAACATAAGGTGTACATCAAGGGAAAATTGTAATAGGATGTACAACCTGCACAGCGCAAGGTACGATTCGATGAAGCCTGGAAGATTGTTTTAAACACGAGTTTTGGCCCATTTCTTTCATTTCTTTCATTTGGTTTGGATGATTTTGGAGAGCTCAAGGAGGGATTTTCACAAAGCAACACTAGGTAAGTGATTTGTTCCTATTTTTGAGTTAAATATGTGATCTTACATGGATTTAACCATGGAAAATTAGTATACATTTGGGATTTTTGGGTAAGACATGGAATTTGGAAGTTTGGTCTTTTACCATGAATTTGAGCATGAAAACTAGAGTAAATTGTATAATTGAGTTAATAAAGCTATGGGTAGAATTTATCTTCGAGAAATTTCAGAATCTGAGCACGTGGGCCCGAGGGCATTTTGGTCAACTTTTCAAGCAAAGTTGGGAACTTATATAATTTGATTTGTTACAAGTATTAGAGTGAATTTTTTTATTGGTTTGCCCGTTATTTGAATAGTTTTGGGGCGTTGTGCATCAACTGGAGTCGTCGGAAGGGCTTGGAAGCCGGTTATAAAATTTCGGAGCGAGGTAAGTCTCCTTTCTAACCTTGTGAGGAGGAATCGTACCCATAGGTGAACTAATTAAATATGTGCTACTACTTGTGGGGGCTACGTGCGCACGAAGTGCCAAGGGTCCGTGCGTAGCTACTATCATGTTTGTGTCCGGGTAGTCTAGGACCCAAAAACATGTTTTAATTGCCGTATTTGTAATCTTATTGATGAAAATAAAGTGTTTAAACCTTACTGAACTTGTAAAAATGGATTTTCTGGAAAAGATTTAAATACTATATTTGTGACCTTTAAAAGAGAAATTTGTCATTTACCTGAGTATTTGCTTTCCCGATGTAGTCGGGGTGGACTGTTTGATTGCGCATGACTGTGTGTGACCGCTTCGCAATTTACATTCTGCGAGCGCAGTGTTATTTCCCCCAATCTCATGGGAGCGGTCCGTACGCCACGACGAAATTGAAAGATGTAATTATGGTTCGGGTCGTTCGACCCTCGACAATGCACATATATGATTATTATGATGGCTTAGGCCGGTTGTCCTTATCCCATATGCTAAATTGTTAATGCTTTTTATGGATATTGAGTGAGTAGATATTTGGGGAAAAGAAAATGAAGTAGTAATTGTTTGTTTACTTCCCGCTTTTACTTGTATTGCAGTTACTTCAATGTTCACTATCTTATCATCCTCGTATGCCTATTGTTGTTACCATATCTTGTTAATTATCTTGTTGGTTCCTAGTGAGTGTCAAGTCGACCTCTCGTCACTACCTCTTCGAGGTTAGGAGGGATACTTACTTAGTACACGTTGTTTTTGTACTCATGCTACACTTGTTGTTCATTTTGTTGCTGTTGGTCCCAAACGCACACGCAAGTATACGTGGTCGTAGCAAGTAATATAATGTTAAATCAAATGTTGAACCCACAGAGACATGTGTAAACTACTCACTAATTCACTATAATTGTTATTTAATCAAGCCAAAATAAAATCCAGGAATGTAACTAATTCATACTACGATTCTATGAAATAACTAATTATCAAGTGACAAGAATATTGTTATGTATTCAGTAGAGACAAATATTCCAGGGTTGTGATCTATTCACCACTCGTATTGCATTCTAATTAACTCTCCCTTTCATATAATTTACTCATGGTTGCTAATTAATCGATAAACGCTCTCATAGCCTTCTCCCGAAGCACTACTCGCCTATTCTCAATAGATTAACGCCTATATTCCTATGAAATTAATCTATTAGAACGCACTAAGATAACGATGTTTAATTAAGCACGGTGACTAGGTATATTCCTATCCTAACCACAAATCCGCTCTCCTGAAGGGTTAAGATCGCACTCTCTTCAATTCTTCTCTAATATATATACGACTTTCCCAAGCATAACATAGATAGTATATAGAACCTAACTGCTGGCCAGACAATTAAGCAATTAAACGCAGAATTAAAGAAACAACCATATATCGACTGAACTATAATCAAGGTTAAATTAATGTTGATTAACAATATCCATCGCTAAACTACAACCCCAGAACAATGGGTGTTTAGCCACTCATGCTAGGATCAAACAATTGCATAAGTGTTGCATAAAATTGTAATACTAGAATAAGATGAAGAAAACTGAGAAATCCTTTGCTTCCTAACGATCCCGTGTGTATCTTCTCTCCAAAAAATGGCATCCTCCTCTCAAAGTTGTGTTTTTTGGGTCTATATTTATGTTTGGGACAAACCCTAAATGTGTCGGAGACTTCTATTCAAATCGAGAAACACTTAAAAGCTTCAAAACTCGGATTGGACCGGACCAAAGACCCCAGGCGTTAAGCCCCAAACGCCCAGCTATAGCCTGGCCAGGCCTGGCGTTAGGTCTCTAACGCCCCCCAAACGCCTGGTCATGCCAGGCTTTATAGCCCAAACGCCCAGCTATAGCCTGGTATGACCAGGATTTATGGCTCAAACGCCCGGCTATAGCTCGGGTCACTCCTTTTCGACTCTTGAGCGTATTTTTGATGTTTATGCATCCATTTAGCTCGGCTTCCATATCCAATTCACCTACACATGAAATAAACTACATTATGCACATATGACATGTATTTTTATCATTAATGCACATAAAATGTAAGGTACATAATGCTTTAAACCCTGAATTGTAGCCACGCATCAACACCCCACACTTAAACTCTTGCTCGTCCTTGAGCAATGGGACAATATACTACCCTTCAACACGTACACATTTCATTAGCAGGGAGTATTTTACTTTTCAATCACACACCCTATCCCTTAACTATGATCGATACTGCAATCAAGTATGAACATACAAAATTTCACATTCTTTCCCTTTTTTCTTAAACATGCCCAAGTATAACAATTTAATCAATCATACCAACAACCTAATTGCAATCACCCAACCTCAAGAGTCAACTTGCAACCACTAAGCCCTCTTAATTCACGCACCTACCCTACAAGAAAGTTACAAAATTACCAATCGTTCATGAGATCATGTGCCCTCACCAACAACAAAAGAGTGAATATAACTAGTCCACACATTCAAATATGATTTTGAACATACTTTAAGGACATCACACAATTGAACAAATTCACTCACTCTCACAAAGAATTCATATGCATCCCGTGGTCGTACCATAAGCTTGCCCGTAGTGTAGATCTCCACTAATTCAAGTTAACCAAATCTAGGATCAATTAGGACTTTTAAGGTTGTGTAGGCTACATGATGGGTAGGATATATTTAGGAATAGTGACTAACCCTCCTAAGAACTTTAATACACTACCTTCACAAATCAACACATATTCTTCTCGACCAATTTCCTTGCCGCAATTCGTATTCAACATAGCCCATTTTCAATGAAGCACTTCTATATTTTCACTAGCACAAATTAATAAATACTTGGAGGTGTGTATCTTTTTGTACATACTTTTACTATCATTTTTTTTTCTATCTTTCCTACACACACTCCATACATGAAGATTCAATGGCTAGTGATTTTTTAATACAATTTTTAGTGCACTAACATGCCTTTCCATGACTCCACTAAATCGTTAATCCCCATTATCCCACCTTACTTCTCTTAGAGACTGTGCCTTAGGAGGAAAAGGTGCAAAAATTTTAATTTAAGAACAAAATAGGGGTACGGCTTGTAATGTGGGTACCAAAGAAAAGGTCAAAAGGCTCAAAGGGGCTAGCAATGGAAATTTTTAATTTTCATGTTACAAGCACATCCATGATCAAACAAGAAAGTACCTACGTCATCTCCTAGACTAGCATAACCTACAATTTTGCTTCGATTAACACATAGGGCAAGTTCTAGACTACACAGGATAGCATAGAAAATCACTAAACCTCACTCACACATTGCACATGACTCAATCACAGCGGTTTTTATTCAAATATCAAGTCAAGCAAGCACACAAAATTGAGAGAATTAAGCAACATCACACTATGTAGAATACAAGTCAAACAACTGAGCTAAGGCGTCACAAAATAGGCTATTTATTTTTACTAAGGCATCACATGTCAACCCAAATATAAGGAAAAACAGAATGTATATCATAACCTAATATGCTGGCATCAAACATGTCACAGGGTATTTCTAAGTTACTCAGTTTCTTCCTAACTACTCTAAAAAACAAAAATAATTTAAAGTACCCGGTTCAAGTTACACCCTTGGAAAAGAACCGGTGCCAAAAGAAAAACCAAGGGATACTACCTAACTATCCTACAAAAATTAAAAAAAATATTTTTGGTGTTTTTAAATCGGATTTTATCCCTCAAGAAAATTGTCCAACAGATCCAGTATTGGGAAAAATTCGAGATTTTTCTAAAAAACAATAATTTTATACAATTACACTTCATTTCAGAAAGTAGTTTCCTCACCCCACACTTATGTTATGCATAGACCTCGATGCATGATCACAAAGAAAAACATTAAAACAAGGGTGAGAGATACTCCCTGAGACCCTCTCGGGCATATCCCGGACATGATTCTCAATCTTTAGAGTTGGGATGACCCCACACTTAAGCTTAAACATGCCCCTCAGCTTCAACCTTTGGGTACTCAGACTTCCCCTACTCTGCAAAATAAAAACAGCACAAAACTAACAATAAAAAAATTAATGAAAAGATATACAGGATGGGTTGCCTCCCAACAAGTGCCTTATTTTACGTCGCGGCACGACGCAGACTCTCGCTTCACTAATCAGCGAGCACGACCTTGGTCTGTTCACGAGTTATGGTGCCACCCCAATAGTGTTTGACTCTATGTCCATTCTATAAAAAATTTCTTTCACCATGTATAGCTGGCAACTCAAGTGCACCATATGGGGTGACTCTCACTTTCTCAAACGGGCCTGACCATCTCGATTTCAGCTTTCTAGTAAACAGTCTAAGCCTAGAATTGAATATTAATACTTGTTGGCCTGGATCAAAATGACGCAACTTTATATGTTTGTCATGCTATCTCTTGGTCTTTTCTTTGTAAAGTTTGGCATTTTCGTAGTGCAACCTAAACTCATCAAATTTATCCAACTGCAGCAATCTACTCTCACCCGCGGCTTCAAGGTTCATGTTTAGCTTCTTGATGGCCCAATATGCCTTATGTTCAAGCTCTACGGGAAAGTGATATGCCTTCCCATAGACCAACTTGTATGGTGATGCCCCAATTGGGGTTTTGTATGCTGTTCTATATGCCCATAAGGCATCATCTAATTTAGCAGCCCAATCTTTCCTGTTCACACTCACCGTTTTCTCTAATATTTGCTTAATTTCTCTGTTGGATACCTCTGCTTGTCCACTCGTTTGAGGGTGATATGAAGTTGCAACTCGATGACGGACCCCATATTTAGCTAAAAGGTTATTCAACAACTGATTGCAAAAGTGGGTCCCTTCATCACTAATCAAGGCACGTAGAGTACCAAATCTAGAGAATATATTCTTTTTCACAAACACAGCGACAACCATGGCATCATTCGTCGGCAATGAAATTGCCTCCACCCATTCTGCACGTAGTCAACTGCCAGCAAAATTTATTTATTTCCCTTGGATGATGGGAATGGACCCATAAAGTCTATCCCCCATACATAAAAAATCTCTACCTCCAAGATATTATTTAAAGTCATCTCATGCTTCCTTGTTATTGTTCCTGTTCTCTGGCACTGGTCACACTTTTTAACAAATGTGTGGGCATCTTTGAATAGCGTTGGCCAGAGCAAACCAGATTGTAGCACTTTCGCCGTTGTTCTATCGCCACCATGATGGCCCCCATATGGTGACGCATGACAATCATACAACACAAGTTCCACTTCTTTATCAGGAATACATTTCCTCATTAACTGAACACCACATTCTTTGTACATGTAGGTCTCATCTCAGTAGTAAAATTTCACATCGCGTAAGAACCTCTTTCTTGCTTCAAATTCTATTTCCGGAGGAAGTACCCCACTCACCAGATAATTCACATAATCAACATACCACGGAGGAGGGTCTTGGGTTATAGCAAAAAGTTGCTCATCAGGAAAAACTTCTTTAATATCTCTACCCTCCTCAACATGATCATGATTTTCCAGCCGTGACAGATAGTCAANTCTATCTTTAGATTCTTTCTTTGTAAATAAATACTTGATTACTGCGTGATCTGTGTGGACTATAACTTTTGTTCCCACCAAGTATGCCTGGAATTTTTCAAAGGCCCACACCACAGCTAACAACTCTTTCTCAGTGGTGGTGTAATTCTATTGTGCATCATCAAGGGTCTTACTCGCATAGTAAATGGAATAAAACACCTTATCTTTCTTTTGGCCTAGCTCTGCCCCAATTGCATGGTCACTTGCATCACACATAAGTTCAAATGGTATTGACCAATCAGGTGCAGCAATTATGGGGGCAGCTACCAGTTTCTTTTTTAGCTCCTCAAATGCCTTCAGGCAGGGTGCATCAAAATTGAACTTGACATCTTTTTCCAGCAACCTGCACAAAGGAGTAGCAATTTTAGGAAAATCTTTAATAAAGCGCCTATAAAATCCTGCGTGTCCCAAGAAACTCCGGATGCCCTTTACTGAAATTGGTGGAGGTAGTTTTTCAACTGCCTCCACTTTTGCCTTATCAACTTCGATGCCACTTTTAGGTACTCTATGACCCAAAACAATGCCTTTCTGCACCATAAAGTGACACTTCTCCCAATTTAACAGCAGATTCATTTCTTCACAACGGGCCAACACCATGCTCAGATTATTCAAACAATCATCATAAGATGACCCAAAGACTGAGAAGTCATCCATGAACACCTCTACGAATATTTCCACCATATCAGTGAAAATAGCCATCATACATCTCTGGAAGGTGGTTGGTGCATTGTAAAGACCAAATGGCATTCGCTTGAAGGCGAAGGTGCCATAAGGGCAACTAAACGTGGTCTTCTCCTGATCCTCTGGTCATATGACAATTTGATTGTAACCTGAATACCCATCCAGAAAGCAATAATAGTCATGTCCTGCTAATCTGTCCAGCATTTGATCAATGAATGGGAGTGGAAAATGATCTTTGCGGGTTGCTTTATTGAGCCTTCGATAATCAATGCAAACTCTCCAACCCGTAATAGTGTGGGTTGGAATTAGCTCATTCTTCTCATTCTCAATCACGGTCATCCCTCCCTTTTTGGGTACACATTGAATCGGGCTCACCCAGTTGCTGTCAGAAATTAAAAAAATGATATCTGCATCCAGCAATTTTATGACTTCTTTCTTCACTACTTATTTCATGATGGGATTCAGCCTCCTTTCCTGCTCAACACTCGGGCGATGTCCATCTTCCAAAAAGTTTTTATGCTTGCAAAACGATGGACTGATTCCTTTAAATATCTGAAATGGTCCATCCAATCGCCTTTATGTGTTCACGAAGTACCCTAAGAAATTTTTGTTCTTGTGTATTGGTCAGGCTGGATGAGATGATCACGGGCAATGTCTCAGAGTTCCCAAAATAGGCATAGCGTAAATGTGCTGGAAGAGGTTTGAGTTCCAGCTTTGGAGCCTCTTCAATAGATGGCCTATGAAGGGTTAGAGTAACAGGATTGTTTAACTCTTCAAATTTTCCTAGCCCGTGGAGGTAACTGCAAGATACTTCAAGAAATTTTTCAATGTCTCCCCTAGTTTCATCCCCACAGCCTTCTTCATCCCCAACTAACACTCGTTCAAGAGGGTCAACATGACTCATGTATGGAACCATTGATGCCGATTTGATTTCCACTACAGTAATCATGGATAGCTCTTCATAGTGGACAGGTAACTTGAGTGCCTTATAAACATTAAACACCTTCACTTGATCACCAACTCGCATCATCATTTTCCCTTCAGACACATCAACGATAGCTCGGCCCATAGCTAGGAAGGGATGCCCCAAAATAAATGGGACTTCCTGATCAGGCTCATAGTCCAAGATAATGAAATCAGCTGGGAATATGAAAGGGCCCACCTGAACCAACACATCTTCAATTACTCCCTCAGGACGAGCAAGGGAGCGATCAGCCAATTGTAAAATCACTGTTGTTGGGCGTGGCTCACCCAACCCCAATTGCTTGAACACAAATAGAGGCATCAAATTGATACTTGCCCCAAGATCGCACAAAGCTCGCCCGACTTCATGCTTAGCAATTGAGATTTGGATAGTAAAACTACCCGGATCTTTTAATTTTTGAGGTAGCTTGCTTTGAATTCTTGAGCTAACTTCCTCGGTGAGCGTCACAATTTCGAACTCAATCAACCTTCATTTATTGGCCACAATGTCCTTGATGTATTTAGCATATTTGGGCACCTCCTGCAGAATGTCTACCAGTGGAATATTGATTTGTACCTGCTTCAAGAGGTCAAGAAACGTTTTGTATGCTATATTATATTTCACCTTTTGCAACCTTTGAGGGAATGGAGGGGGTGGCCTCGCAACAATTGGTGGGGGTTGCTCAGCCGTCGCCTCCTTTGCGGGCTTATCTGATTCTTTCGGGTTGTCTGATGTTGATTCAATAGTGGATGGCTTCTCAATTAAAGTTACCTGCTTTCTCTTTTTGGACTAGAATTCTTCCAATTGTTTCCCATTCCTCAATGATATAGCATTAACAGATGCTTTAGGATTAGCTTCAGTGTCACTTGGAAGAGCCCCCGTTGGTCGGGTATTTTGACTGGCGAGTTGCCCCACTTGACGTTCTAAATTTCTCATCGCTACAGTCTGAGCTTGGTGATCAGCCATTATTTTCTGATTGAAAGCAAGTTGGTCGTTCATAATTCTCTTCAAAATCTCCTCAAGGCTTGCTGATGGTTCAGCCTGAGGTGGTTTGTACTGCTGTTGAGGTGCTGGATGCTTGTAGTGATTCTGAGTGCTTTGATTTCCACCCCAAGAGAAGTTTGGGTGGTTTCTCCAGTTGGGGTTATAAATGTTTCCATATTGATTTCTTGTCCCCTATTCGCGTTAACCACAAAGTAGATAGACTCTGGATTAACCGGGCATAAATCACTCGAATGACCCTCTCCACATACTTCACAAAATACCTGAATCTGTTGCACTGGTTAGGCCTGTTGCACTGGTTGGGCCTGTTACACTGGTTGAGATTGTTGCTTGTTAATGATCAGGTTCATCTGATTTACTTGGTTAGTCAATGTGGAAATCTGAGCTGACAATGCTGAGACCACATCTAGTTCAAGAACCCCTGGTGACTTTTGAACCACATTTCTCCCCATCTCACCTTGCCAGTCTGGATTGCTTTTGGAGAATTTATTCAGTAATGCAAATATTTCATCATAATTCTTCTCCGGCACTTGACCTTCGGCTGTTGCATCTACCACAATTTTGGTTTGTGGATGGAGCCCCTCAATGAAAGTGTGAACTAACACCTCGTTTGTCTGATTGTGATGAGGGCAGTCTCTGAGTAGCCCCTTGAACCTTTCCCATGCTGAATATAGAGGTTCACCCGTTTTCTGTCTAAAGGAGACTATCTCACTCCTGATCTTTGCAGTCTTTCCTGAAGGGAAAAACCTTGCCAGAAATTTTCTCGCCAAATCGCTCCATGTTATAATGGAATTAGTTGGTTCTGCCTTCAGCCATCACTTTGTTTTTCCCAATAGAGAGAATGGGAAAAGCGTGAGCCTCACATAATCTGGCGTGACCCCGTTAGTGATATAAGTATCACTAATATCCAAGAAGTTTAGAATGTGCTGTTGTGGATCCTCGTGTGGAAGACCCATAAACTGCCCGTTTGCATGAAGTAGTTGGATCATGCTCTGTTTCAGCTCAAAGTGCCAAGTGATTCTAGGCGTCATGATGCTGGATGTGACATTAGTAATACTGGGCATTGCCACCTCCTGAACAACCATGTGTTGTTCCTCTACCATGTTCACAGGAAATCGGATGAAGTCTTGAATATTGTCTGTATCTCTTGCTTCTCGCAACCTCGTGTGAAATGTTATCTCAGGTTCGGGGTCAAAGCCGTCAAGTCTGTCCTGGCTTCTGACCCTACGCATTCAATAGAAGTTCCTGAGATCAGAGAAAAAGTCACGTGATGTTAGACTCAATGAAATAAACAATTAATGCAAAAACTAGAAAGTAGTTTATATTCAAGTCACCGGCAACGACGCCAAAAACTTATTGGTCCCAAACGCACACACAAGTATACGTGGTCGTAGCAAGTAATATAATGTTAAATCAAATGTCAAACCCACACAGACTTGTGTAAACTACTCACTAATTCACTATAATTGTTCTTTAATCAAGCCAAAATAAAATCCAGGAATGTAACTAATTTATACTACGATTCAATGAAATAACTAATTATCAAGTGACAAGAATATTGTTGTGTATTCAGTAGAAACAAATATTCCAGGGTTGTGATCAATTCACCACTCGTATTGCATTCTAATTAACTCTCCCTTTCATATAATTCACTCATGGTTGCTAATTAATCGATCACTACTCGCCTATTCTCAATAGATTAACGCCTATATTCCTATGAAATTAATCTATTAGAATACACTAAGATTAAGATATTTAATTAAGCACGGTGACTAGGTATATTCCTATCCTAACCATAAATCCGCTATCCTGAAGGGTTAAAATCGTGCTCTCTTCAATTCTTCTCTAATCTATATACGGCCTTTCCAAGCATAACATAGATAGAATATAGAACCTAACTGCTGGCCAGACAATTAAGCAATTAAACGCAGAATTGAAGAAACAAACATATATTAAGTGAACTATAATCAAGGTTAAATTAATGTCGAATAACAATATCCATGGCTAAACCACAACCTCAGAACAATGGGTGTTTAGTCACTCATGCTAGGTGTTGGTTGATTTCCCAATGCACACGCAAGTGTACGTGGTCGACAAGTAATACAGGATTTTAAGTCCAGATATCGTACCCACAAGGACTTGTGTAAACTACTTGCTAAATCACTCTAATCGTTATCTAATCAAGCCAAAATAAAATCAAGGATGCAACTATTTTATACTAAGATTCTATGAAATAACTAATTATCAAGTGACAAGAATTATTGTTATGTATTCAGTAGAGACAAATATTCCAGGGTTGTGATCAATTCACCACTCGTATTGCATTCTAATTAACTCTCCCTTTCATATAATTCACTCATGGTTGCTAATTAATCGATCACTACTCGCCTATTCTCAATAGATTAACGCCTATATTCCTATGAAATTAATCTATTAGAATACACTAAGATTAAGATATTTAATTAAGCACGGTGACTAGGTATATTCCTATCCTAACCATAAATCCGCTATCCTGAAGGGTTAAAATCGTGCTCTCTTCAATTCTTCTCTAATCTATATACGGCCTTTCCAAGCATAACATAGATAGAATATAGAACCTAACTGCTGGCCAGACAATTAAGCAATTAAACGCAGAATTGAAGAAACAAACATATATTAAGTGAACTATAATCAAGGTTAAATTAATGTCGAATAACAATATCCATGGCTAAACCACAACCTCAGAACAATGGGTGTTTAGTCACTCATGCTAGGTGTTGGTTGATTTCCCAATGCACACGCAAGTGTACGTGGTCGACAAGTAATATAGGA
>MDKJ01043863.1:0-35667 GCA_005239525.1 Nicotiana knightiana | reverse complement strand
TTTGGACTTGCTGAATCACAACTGGATATAGACGAAGCTTATGAAGAAATGCTAGAGGAACTTACGGAGGATGTTGCTAATGCTTCGCCCGGAATCGGTGATGAACAAGCTTCTTTTCCGCCACCACCAACGGAAGTTCCTCCCAACCTTGAAGGATTTATGAAATTTGTTAGGGATACTATGTAGATTAATATGTAACTTATATTTTGGCACATCTTGATTAGTTTTTTTCCCTTTTAATGGTGGTATTAGTACCTTAGCTGTGCTCATTCCATTGGGGGGAGGAAGACTAAGAAAGATATTGTCATTTTTTTAAATGTCGTTATTAATAAAATTTATAAGGCATTTCCTTGAATATTTGTGTTTACACTTGAATTACAATACATATCTAATAGTTATATAATATAATTTACAATAAATTGTCTTAGATAATATAATATAATTACATAACAAAAATTTTGTAACTCTAGAATAACACTTATACACTTATACAAGATTTACAAGAAAATTGCCTTACATAAAAAAAATTAAAAAAAAATAGCCCGGACCCGTTTAGGCCTGTTTGGCCCGCGGGCTCGGCCCCCTTAGACCGGGCCCATGTGGGCTTAGGCCCGTAGGGGGCCGGTTCCACACATATAGCCCGTTTGGCCCGGGACCGTTTAGCCCGGGCACGCATAACCCAGGCCCGCATAGCCCGGCCCACTTGACCTGTTTGGCCCGGGCCCGACCCGTTAGCCACCCCTAGCCCCGAGAGGAAGTGAGGCTCACCAAGACTGCTGAAGAGATGGAGGGAAAGGCACCACTAATGACGATCAGCGCTACCTGCTACAGAACCACCTACATCCATTTAAAAGATGTAGCGCCCCCGGCAAAAGGGACGTTAGTACCTTTGAATAGCACTAGTATGTATGAACAAACCTACTCTAGATAGGGCAAACATCAACAATCAACACAAATAGAGGCATCAGATAACAATACACCGAGGCAAGGAAAAATACAAATAAGAATTACCACAACCCTCATCCCGTTTTGCCATCTTTTGATTAATGTACTTTAAAGTTCATCTTATTATTATCATTACTGATCCACCGTTTCGTTGTCACACGGAGTCCGATCTCTGCCCGATCGCCTAAGCCATCCTAGGTAAGGTCCGAATTTCAATCACATCACATATAACCACTGTGGCTTGTTCTCACGGAGTCCGATCTGTGCCCAAATCGGCTAGGCTAACACCGTGGCTTGTGCACAGCACATGGAGTCCGAACTCTGTCCGATCGGCTAGGACATCTCAACTGCAAACTTTGAGGACAATAATCATCATCAAATCATAATCATATCACAATATCAAGTCATCCATGTGTACGTCATGGAGTCTGATCCCAGCCAGACAGGATATGCCTTCTCACCCCCAGGACATTCTCCTGGTACAATTATGTGTGTTTTAGATCACTTACACCAATTTTAACCTTTTTGATCCCCAACACATATTGTTCTTTGATTCGTCTTCAATATCATTAGAATTCTTCGATTCACATTTCACAACTATTCATCCTTTAATCCATATTCCATAACCATCCATTCCATTAATTCATGTTTCACAACAACTCAACCTCATGTTTCGCATTTCACATCATTATCGTCTCTTTACCCACATTTCATATCATAGCAACTTTTGATTCATATTTCGTACCATTCTAGTCTTTCATAATTACCACACCCATCGTATGCAAGGATCACGCACATAGTAGAAGAAGGAATAAAATGATCACAACGCATATACTCAAGTAGCACAACAATATGATATTAGCATGGAATGACATAGAAGGAAAGATTCCTCAATTAGGCACATAGAACACATAAATTCCATAGATATCCAATAAGAGAATCATACCCGGAAAGTGAGCACCATGGGTTTATCCTATGAGGATTATAGTTAGCCATACATACCTTGAGTTGGAATTTCTCTATAATTTCTATCCAAAATCATCGGACCTTCTAACGCCTTCAATCTGATTTACAATGTGACACATTCAAACTTAGAGTTAGGAACCTTGAACTCATTTGGGCATTTTATCAACTACCATGTGGTCCTTTAGATTAACTAAGCCCTTTTTAGTGAAAGATTGCCCTAGCTTACTTCCCTTTGCTATATTATGGAAGATTATTCACATGAATGCAAGGTTTCACTTTTTATTTTCAAGAACCAACCTATGTGTGTTTTATTCTTACACAAAATCTGAGAAATCGGGGAAATAGGGTGAAGACTTACCTCTTTGAGAATTCCCGGGCTTGAGTGATTTTGGAAAATCAAATTGGGTGATGTTGAAACCTCCCCTCTCAAGAACTCTCTTCTTCTCTCTCTATTTTTGGTCAGAAAATTGTTAAAAATGAAGGGAAGAGGTGTTTTATAAAACAAGGGGTCGGGTTTTAAAATTAGGAAATAGGATCCCAGAAACAGAGATGCGGTCAGGAATGCGATCGCATTCCTGCTATGTGGTCCGCATTCCTGTCGCATATATGGCCCTCAAAATGGGCCAAAAGGAGACCGGACTGCCCAGGTATGCGACCACTATGCGGTCCGCATACCTATTATGTGATTGCATAGTGCGTCGCATAACCTGCCTTGCAAAAACCATTGGGCAAGTATGCGACAACTATGCGGCCCGCATTCGTGAAATGCGATCGCATTCTAGGCCGTATAGTTGTCCTCAAAATGGACATCAAACTGTCCAGGTATGCAACCACTATGCGGTCCGCATACCTGTTATGCGATCGCATAGTGCGTTGCATAACGCGCAATTTCTGAAAAATTTAATCTTTCAAGTTCTGGGATACTTTTTACTCAAAATAGAACTGTTTTAATAGTTTCTACAGTTATAACAACACATGGACCTACTCGAGCATTATTTTTGACATAGAAATTTTACTGGTCTTTACATCCTCCCCCACTTAAAAATCATTCGTCCTCGAACGAGGATCGGGAAATCATTTGGTTTTGAAAACACAATATGCCAACCCCTCCCCCCCATTTCTACTAACTCCGATATTTTCTGAAAATTTCACCAGAGTTTCCTCTGTAATTAGGCTTATCTACCTGTCAGAGAGCTCAGAGAGCCCCGAAACACATGTTCTTAACCAATTCCACACATAACTAGTTATTTCATGGCCTTGCACATAATTTGGTCGCCTCGACAAGTCCTGTATAATTCAATTACTTCAACATATCATATACACTTCAATTAATCATTACCAATCTACACTTCAATTAATCATTTAACCATCACATGGGTTTCACATAATTTCATTTATTCCAAGGGGTTGCACATTACTCAAATAGTCACAACATAGAGAATTATGGCACAACTTGAGAAGTTACAATAGTAGAGCAATTAGGGAAATTGGGTGCTTTTGCACAAAATGAACATCACATAAAATTTCTTAGAGATAAAGGTTCGCACGATCACTACTAGACTTATTCAAACAAATGGGGATATTTTTCTTTCATTTCATTTTCCGCTTCCCACGTGGCTTCCTCAACTTGATGACTTCGCCACAACACTTTAACTGAAGCAATTTCTTTGTTCCTCAATATACGGACTTTCCTATCAAGAATAGCAATCGGAACCTCTTCATACGATAATTTTTCATTAACCTCAATAGCCACAACTGGCACGATGGCTGATGGATCTCCAACCACTTTCTTCAACATAGACACATGGAACACCGGGTCCACTAATGACATCTCAGGGGGCAATTCCAGCCTATAAGCCATCTGTCCTATCCTTTGAGCAATCATATGTGGCCCGTCATACCTTGGGCTCAATTCCCTTTCTTCCCGAACCGCATTACTCCCTTCATGGGAGACACCTTCAAGAATACCCAATCATCTATTTGGAATTCCAAATCTCTACGACGAATGTCCGCATAGGATTTCTGACGACTCTGAGCAATTTTCATCTTCTCGTGAATGACTCTAACTTTTCTCATAGCTTGGTGCACAAGGTCTGGTCCTACAAATTCTGCCTCACCAACCTCAAACCATCCGATTGGAGATCTACATCTCCTTCCGTACAATGCCTCAAATGGAGCTTTCTGAATACTAGCATGGAAACTGTTATTATAAGAAAATTCTATATGCGGCAAGTGATCATCCCAGCTACCCTTGAAATATAATACACAAGCCCGTAACATGTCTTCAAGCGTATGAATGGTCCGCTCTGCCTGCCCATCAGTTTGTGGATGGAGTGTTGTGCTGAGATTTACCTGAGTACCCAAACCTTGCTGAAGTTTTCTCCAAAAGTTAGCTGTGAACTGGGCCCCTCGATCCGAGATAATAGATACTGCATTGCCATGGAGCCTGACTATTTCTTTGATATACAATTGAGCGTATTGTTTTGCAGTATCGGTGGACTTGACTGGATAGAAGTGAGCTAATTTCGTGAGTCGATCCACTATCACCCAAATCGAGTCGAACTTTCGCTGAGTGCGGGGTAACCCTACCACAAAGTCCATATTTATCATCTCCCATTTCCACATCGGTATTTCCATAAGCTGCATCAACCCACCGGACCTCTGATGCTCGGCCTTCACTTGCTAACAATTTGAACACTTAGCCACAAAGTCCGCCACACCCCTCTTCATACCATTCCACCAAGAAATTTCCTTGAGATTCTGATACATTTTTGTAGAATTTGGGTGTACGGAATACCTGGAATTATGAGCCTTTGCCATTAGCCTTTCCCGGAGATCATCCACATTTGGAACACATAACCTCTCTTGACACCGCAAGACAACATCATCAGTGCCGAGTGGGAATGCTGAAGTCTTGTGATTCAAAATTGCTTCCCTCAATTAGCCAAAGCTGGATCCCTGAATTACTTTCCCTTGACTTCTGCTACAAGCGAAGATTCTACTCCATTACGCACCACGACATCCCCTTCGCCTGAGGTCGAAAGACAGACCCCCAGACTAGCCAACTGATAAACTTCCTGAGCCAAAAGCCTCTGACCGGCTTCCAAATGTGCCAAGCTACCCATGGATTTCTGACTAAGAGCGCCGGCTACCACATTCGCCTTCCCTGGATGGTACAAAATATTCATATCATAGTCCTTGAGCAATTTGTAACCACCTCCGCTGCCTTAAGTTCAATTCCTTCTGTTTGAATAAATACTGAGGACTCTTGTGGTCTGTGAACACGTCCACATGGACCCCATAGATAATTCCGCCAGAGTTTTAATGCAAACACAACCGCCGCGAGCTCTAAATCATGCGTCAGATAATTCTTCTCGTGATTCTTGAGCTGCCTTGAAGCATACGCTATAACTTTACCACACTGCATCAACACACACCCTAAACCAACCCTTGAAGCATCACAATAAACTACAAATCCCTCCGAACCTTCTGGCAAGGTCAACACTGGTGCCGAAGTCAATTTCAATTTCAATTCCCGGAAACTCTTTTCACAAGCATCAGACCACTGGAACTTAACCGCCTTTTGCGTCAGCTTAGTCAATGGGGAGGCGAGGGTAGAGAATCCCTCCACGAACCTCTGATAATATCCAGCCAAACCGAAGAAATAGCGAATCTCTATCGGGGTCGTTGGTCTAGGCCAATCCTTTACCGCTGCAATCTTTTGGGGATCAACCCGAATCCCTTCCCTGGAAAAAACATGGCCCAAAAAGGTGACGGATTCTAGCCAAAACTCACATTTTGAAAAATTTGCATACAATTGGTGCTGATGAAGAGTCTGCAGAACTGTCTAAGGTGATTAGCATGATCTTCCTGACTTCGCGAATAAACAAGGATATCATCAATGAAGACAATCACAAAGGATTCAAGAAACGGTTTGAAAACCCGATTCATAAGATCCATAAAAGCTGCTGGGGCGTTGGTTAGCCCGAAAGACATTACCAAGAATTCGAAGTGCCCATAACGACTCCTGAAGGCGGTCTTAGGAATATCTTGCTCCCTGATCTTTAATTGATGATATCCGGACCGTATATCAATCTTTGAGAAGAACCTAACACCTTGCAATTGATCGAATAAATCATCTATCCGAGGCAATGGGTATTTATTCTTGATGGTGACCTTGTTGAGATGCCGATAATCAATACACATCTGAAGCAATCCATCCTTCTTTCTGACAAATAGAACCGGTGTGCCTCAAAGCGACACACTAGGCCTAATGAAACCCTTTTCTAATAGATCCTTCAATTGCTCTTTAACTCTCTCAATTCCGCTGGCGCTATTCGGTAGGGTGGAATAGATATTGGTTGCGTATCTGGCAATACATCAATCCCGAAATCAATTTCTCTATCAGGTGGAATCCCAGGAAGCTCATCCGAAAAAACCTTAAGAAACTCATTCACAACAGGAACAGATTCGGGAGCAGGCACCCTGAAGTTGTGTCCACAACCCGGACCAAGTGGTAGATACACCCCTTTCTAATCAACTTCGAGGCCTTAAGGTAGGAAATAAACCTACCTCTTGGCACAACATCATTCCCCTTCCATTCAATAACTGGTTCCTAAGGAAATTCGAGCCTCATAATTCTGGCTCGGTAGTCGAGTTTAGCAAAGCATGAGTATAGCCAATCCATCCCCATAATCACATCAAAATCTACCATTCCTAGCTCAATAATATCGGCCGTGGTATCCTGGCCACACACCGTGACGACACAATTCCTATAGACTCGCACGACCGTAATAGAATCACCAACCGGAGTCGACACGGAGAATGGCTCATGAAGCTGTTCGGGTTCTACCCCAAAACTTGAAGCAATAAAGGGAGTAATATATGAAAAAGAAGACCGGGGATCAATAAGAGCATAAACATCATGTGTTTGAATAGTCAGAATACCAGTGACAACATCTGGAGAAGCTTCCGCACCCTGGCAACCACTCAAAGCATAGAACCGACTGGGTCCTCCCCGACCTCGGGCACCACCCCTGGCTGCACCATGCCCTACTGGTGCTGAAGGGCCTCGGGCTGGTGGGTGTGCTGAAGATGTAGCAGCTGAAGAACTAGAGGGCTAGGCGGCACCCCATCCTGCACCCTGGCTGGATGAAGGGCAGTCTCTATGAATATGACCCCTCACCCCACAACCATAGCATACTGGCCGATCCAGATAACAGGGCCCGATGTGAAACCTCTCGCACTTGGGGCATGGGCCCCTCTGCTGCTGCTGGAATCTCCCACCTGAACGGCCTGGCTGATAGAACCCCCTGCTGCTAGAACTGGCCCTAAAATGACCTCCCTACTGATGATGATGGTGACGCCCTGGTGACAGGGCACTGGATGATGACTGAATATGATACTGGGATGGTCATGATGACCCTCTCCCAGGGACTTGTCTCCCTCCTCCAAAGGAACCCCCATGGCTGCCCGCCGACCGGATTCTACTAGTACTCACTCTCTCTATCCTTATCTTCAATTTCCGAGCCTCCGTAGCCTGGGCAAATCCTACAATCTTCCCATAGTCATATCTAAATGTAGAGCAGCTGTAGAAGCTTCATTAATAACCAAGGGAGCAAGGCCCTGAACAAACCGGCGAACTCTGGCCTCCATAGTCGGCATCATGTGGACATCATACTTGGACAAGCCCACGAACTCCATATGATATTCCCACACACTCATGTTGCCCTTCTTGAGGACCTCAAATTCTGTAGCGCGGGCTGCCATGGTCTCGGAAGGCAAGAAATGTTCCATGAAAGTACCTACAAACTCATCCCACATCTCAAAACCACGAATACGCTGCTCCCCTCAAATGATAAGAAGCTAAATCAACCCTCTCTATCTCTCTAGCCTTCATAACCCGAAGAGTCTTGTACATTTCATCTATAAAATCTTGAGGGTCGGCCGCCGGATCGGTGCCTTTGAACTCTGGAGGGGCTAACCGCAGAAACTGGTTGACCCTGGAACCTGAAGAATCCCCTTGCTCGCTAGAGGATGCAGGGGCAGCATGTGATCTTTGGGCCTGGGAGGCCACTAGCTGAGTCAACATCTGAACAGCTCCCTTGAGGTCCCAATCTGAAATATCGAGACCAGAAGCTAGGACAGAAGAAGGATCAGGTACATCAGCGGGAGGGACTGTAGCACCCTCCGCTGGAGCAGGAATAGGAATATCCTGGCCTGGGATGGAAGAGTCAGGCAGATTCAGGGTCAGGGAATCATTCTCGCTCGCACTATCAAATAAAGAATTCGCGGCCACTACTGGGGTGGCATTAGCCTCTAGGCCGAGTCGAGCTCTCTTATTGGGTGCCATTTACTGAAAACTAGAACAACGCACGAGTTAGGGATAGCCAACCTCACCTTCCACCACATCGCACGATATAGAATAGCCATAAAATGGTACTTTCCTAAATGTACTTACAGCCCCCTAATTATAGATGTTGTCGACAACACACCGATAAGAAGGGCTCTACTAGACACGGCTCCGAGACAACCTAGGACACTTTTAAAACCTTAGGCTCTGATACCAAGTTTGTTACACCCCAAAACCGAGGGACAAGACCGGCGCCCAACCGGATGAACCCGGTCAAGCGAACCTGGATTTTCCTTTCCTACCCGATGCATTTCCCCGTGTTCATAATGTACATTTTATAAGTGAAACAGCAAAATAGAATCAAGCATGTGGTTACAACATAAATCCCTTTCTTCTTTTAACATTTTCAACATTAGATCTTACCAAAACATACATATTAGTACAACAATCCCGATACGGGATCACGATTACGAGTAAGTACAATAACTACCCAAAATATGTTTACAACCCACATTGTGTCTACGGAGCCTCTAAGAGTACGGAGAAGAATACATAGACGTGCCGGTAGCAAGGCCCCGGCTATACCTCAAAGGAATGACATAAAAAAAATGTGTCAACATGATTTACACACAGCCCCGAGAGGAAGTGAAGCTAGCCAAGACCGTTGAAGAGATGGAGGGAAAGGCACCACAAACAGCGATCAATGTTACCTGCTACAGAACCACCTACATCCATTTAAAAGATGTAGAGCCCCCGACAAAAGGGACGTTAGTACCATTGAATAGCACTAGTATGTATGAACAAGCCTACTCTAGATAGGATAAACATCAACAGTCAACACAAATAGAGGCATCAAATAACAATACACTGAGGCAAGGAAAAACACAAACAAGAGTTACCACAACCCTCATCCCGTTTTGCCATCTTTTGGTTAATGTACTTTTAAGTTCATCTTTTTATTATTATTACTGATCCACCGTGTCGATGTCACACGGAGCCCGATCTCTGCCCGATCGGCTTAGCCATCCTAAGTGAGGTCCGAATTTCAATCACATCACGTATAAACGCGTGGTTTGTTCTCACGGAGTCCGATCTCTGCCCGAATCAGCTAGGCTAAC
Source organism: Nicotiana knightiana (assembly GCA_005239525.1). Taxonomy (NCBI): domain Eukaryota; kingdom Viridiplantae; phylum Streptophyta; class Magnoliopsida; order Solanales; family Solanaceae; genus Nicotiana; species Nicotiana knightiana. The sequence continues at coordinate 26,286 of MDKJ01043863.1, read as the reverse complement.
ACTGTGGCTTGTGCAGAGCACATGGAGTCCGATCTCTACCCGATCGGCTAGGCCATCTCAACTGTAAATAGTGAGGACAATAATTATCATCAAATCATAATCATATCATAATATCAAATCATCCATGTGTACGGCATGGAGTCCGACCCCATCCAGACCGGATATGCCTTCTCACCCCTAGGACATTCTCCTGTACAATTATGGGTGTTTTAGATCACTTACATAAATTTTAACCCTTTTGATCCCCAACACATATTTTTCTTTGATTCGTCTTCCATATCATTAGAAACCTTTGATTCACATTCACAACTATTCATCCTTTAATCCATATTCCATAACCATCCATTCCATTAATTCATGTTTCACAACAATTCAACCTCATGTTTCGCATTTCACATCATTACCGTCTCTTTACCCACCTTTCATGTCATAGCAATTTTTGATTCATATTTCGTACCATTATAGTATTTCATAATTATCACACTCATCGTATACCAGGATCACACACACAGTAGAAGAATAAAATGATCACGACTCATATACTCAAGTAGCACAACGATATGGTATTAGCATGGAATGACATAGAAGCAAAGATTCCTCAATTAGGCACATAGAACACATAAATTCCATAGATATCCAACAAGAAAATCATACCCGGAAAGTGAGCACCATGGGTTTATCCTATGAGGATTAGAGTTAGCCATACATACCTTGAGTTGGAATTTCTCTATAATTTCTATCCAAAATCACCGGACCTTCTAACGCCTTCAATCTAATTTACAATGTGACACATTCAAACTTAGAGTTAGGAACCTTGAACTCATTTGGGCATTTTATGAACTACCATGTGGTCCTTTAGATTAACTAAGCCCTTTTTAGTGAAAGATTTCCCTAGCTTACTTCTCTTTGCTAGATTATGGAAGATTATTCACATGCATGCAAGGTTTCACTTTTTATTTTCAAGAACCAACCTATGTGTATTTTATTCTTACACAAAATCTGAGAAATTGGGGAAATATGGTGAAGACTTACCTCTTTGAGTGAAGAAGATGACAATAACTCGATAATTCCTGGGCTTGAGTGATTTTGGAAAATCAAATTGGATGATGTTGAAACCTCCCCTCTCAAGAACTCTCTTCTTCTCTCTCTATTTTTGGTCAAAAAATCGTTAAAAATGAAGGGAAGAGGTGTTTTATAAAACAGGGGGTCGGGTTTTAAATTTAGAAAATAGGAGCCCCGACACAGAGATGCGGTCAGGAATGCGATCGCATTCCTGCTATGCGGTCCTTATTCCTGTCGCATAAATGGCCCTCAAAATGGGCCAAAAGGAGACTGGACTGCGCGGTATGCGACCACTATGCGGTCCGCATACCTGTTATGCAATCACATAGTGCTCGCATAACCTCCCTCACAAAAACCATGGGGCAAGAATGCGACAACTATGCCGCCCGCATTCGTGAAATACGATCGCATTCTAGGCCGCATAGCTGTCCTCACAATTGACAGCAAATTGTCCAGGTATACGACCACTATGTGGTCCGCATTCCTATTATGCGCGCTTAGTGCGTCGCATAATGCGCAATTTCTGGAAGATTTAATTTTTCAAGTTCTAGGATACTTTTTACTCAAAATAGGAGCGTTTTAAGAATTTCTACAGTTATAATAGCACAGGGACCTACTCGGGCATTATTTTTGACATAGAAATTTTACGGGTCTTTACAAAAGGGAAAGACAAAGACAGAAGAATCCGGCGCTGCACAAGGAATGACCAGAACAGGAAGGGTTTATACACCTGAACACTTAGGAGAAATCAGTAAGCAAGCTTCTAACAAACTGCCCATCATTGAGACTGGTCCATATGACCTCTGAACGAAGGTACATGCAAGGGAGTACTCTGTCATTGATCATCTGAACAAGACTCCCGCTCAGATATCTATCCTGTCGCTGCTGCAAAATTGTAAGGCACACATGAATGCTCTAATGAAGGTGTTGAGTGAAGAATATGTACCCAACAACTTCACTGGTGGAGAAATGGCCAATATGGTGGGGCATGTGCTAGAAAGCCATAAAATCACCTTCCAAGAGGACGAGCTTCCACCTGAAGGGTTGAATTACAACAGGGTACTGCACATCACAGTGCAATGTCAAGATAAGTTCATCGCCAGAGTTTTGATTGACGGAGGATCCAGCCTCAACATTTGCCAATTGACAACGTTGAAGAGATTGGGCAAAGGCCTACATGAGATACGAGATGGAACTATGAATGTGAAAGCATTCGACGGGTCTCACAGAGCTACCATTGGAGAAACTAATCTCTGCCTGTAGATGGTCCCTACATGGTTTGATGTTGAGTTTCATGTACTGGACATATCTGCCTCTTACAATATGTTGTTGGGACTACTATGGATACATGCCGCTGGGGCTGTAGCATCTACTTTACATCAGGTCGTGAAGTTCGAATGTAACCACCAGGAAGTAATTATCCATCGAGATGGGAGCAACCCCATTTACACTAGTGAGACTATCCCGGTGATTGAAAACAGAAGAAGGTTAGGTGGAGAAACCTACCATCGTATCGAGCGGGTCAATGCGATTGAGAAAGATAAGTGGTGGAGTAGCAAGATAGCAAGCATGCTAGAATGGAGAGGACATGAGCCCGACAAGGGGCTTGGTAAGAATCTTCAGGGCACCTCCAAACCAATAAAACTACAACACCATGGTACCACTTTTAGGTTGGGATACCAATACACCTGGCAAGAATACCAAGATTGGTCACCACCGTGGAATTGTCCATACTATTAACTTGAGAAGCCTGTGCCACACCTAAATCAGACCTTCCAGCAAGCCGATATCATATGGGGATCAGAGGAAGAAGAAGCATTGGCAGCATTGAGGGGTTTGTTCTTGGAAGATGATAACATGGACTGTTGTGTAATTGTCGAGAAGGAGGAGGAGGAAGGCCCTACCTTCCAAGATATGAAGAAAGGTGAATTCCTAAAGAATTGGACTGTTAGACCATCAAGGGCCCTACGAGTCCCGGGGTAGCAAGACTGAATGGCATTGTTTATTTTTCTAAAAAAATGATTTCCACTTTTGTATTTTTCTTTTGTCTTAAATAATATTTTTCAAGGTTCCAAAAATGTTATTTGAGTTATTGAAAATCATTTTGTTTGACATTTTTAAATGTCTTGATGTTTTATTATCACTATTTTTCTTTCATAACTTTATACCTACAGCATTGCTATTTCTTTTCTTGATAGACCGACGACTGTGACATGTAATGAGACAATGAAACAAAAGAACAGTGATTTAGAAGAAGAAGAGGATGTAATACCTGAAGAGATCGTTAGAGAAGTAGAGAATTTTGAGAACAAACCTATGTCCAACCTGGACGAACCTGAGATAGTTAACTTGGGAAATTTCGAAACCGTCAAAGAAACCCGCATAAGCATCCATTTGTCACCACAAGAAAAAGAGAAATACACTCAATTCCTGAAGGAATATGAGGATATCTTTTCATGGTTATACGATGATATGAAAGGGTTGAGCACATACATAGTGGCTCACAAGTTACCTACAAATCCAATGTGTCCGTCAGTGAAGCAAAAACTCAGAAAATTCAAGCCAGACATGAGCCTGAAAATCAAGGAAGAATTACTAAGCAGATCAAAGCCAAGGTCCTCAGGGTAGTTGAATATCTAACCTGGTTAGCCAACATTGTGCCAGTTCCGAAGAAGGACGGGAAAGTTAGAGTCTGTGTTGATTATCGTGATCTAAATAGAGCAAGTCCCAAGGATGATTTCCCGCTAGAAAACGTACACATTTGATCGACAATTGTGCCAAGCATGAACTCCAGTCTTTTGTGGATTGCTTTGCCGATTATCATCAGATTTGGATGGACGAGGAGGACGCTGAGAAAACGACTTTCATTACACCATGGGGTGTGTATTGTTACAAGATGATGCCATTCGGCCTAAAGAATGCTGGGGCCACCTACATGAGGGCCATGACTACTATTTTTCATGACATAATACATAAACAAATCAAGGTATATGTGGATGATGTCATCATTAAATCCAAGAAGGCCACATATCATATAGCAAACTTGAGGAAATTCTTCAACAGACTGTGGAAGTACAACCTAAAGCTAAACCCCGCAAAATGTGTATTCGAGATTCTTGCCGGAAAGCTATTGGGATTCATCGTCAGCCACCGGGGAATAGAATTGGATCCATCGAAGGTCAAATCCATCCAGGAGTTACCACCGCCTAAAAGCAAGAAGGATGTAATGAGTTTCCTAGGACGCCTCAACTACATCAGCCGTTTCATAGCCCAGTCTACAGTAATATGTGAGCCGATTTTCAAAATGTTGAAGAAGGACGCTGCAACTAGTTGGACCGAGGATTGTCAAAAGGCTTTTGAAAAAATCAAGGGGTACTTATCAACACCACCAGTTTTGATCCCGCCAGAGCTAGTTAGACCACTGCTACTTTACCTTGCAATGCTAGATGGAGCTTTCGGCTGCGTTCTGGCACAACACGATGAAACAGGGAGAAAAGAAGAGGCCATCTACTATCTGAGTAAGAAGCTTACACCTTATGAAGCACAATATTCTCTGCTGGAATGAACCTGCTGTGCCTTGACCTGGATTAGCTCTGAAGCTGAGGCATTACTTTTGTGCCTATACAACATATCTCATATCGAGAATGGATCCCTTGAAGCATATCTTCTAGAATCCATGCCCACTGGAAAGATGGCTAAGTCAAAAATCTTGTTGAGTGAATTCGACATTTTCTATGTAACTTAGAAAGCAGTCAAGGGACAGGCACTGGCAGACCACCTTGCTGAAAACCTTGTGGTAGGAGAATACGAACCCCTAAAAACGTATTTTCTGGATGAAGAGGTATCATTTGTAGGAGAAGACATTGTTGAAGCTTACGATGGTTGGAGAATGTTTTTTGACGAAGCGGAAAACTTCAAAGATGTTGGCATTGAAGCCGTCTTGGTATCAGAAACTGGTCAGCATTATCCGGTATCTGCGAAACTCAGATTCCCTTGCACCAACAACATGGCGTAATACGAAGCTTGCATATTAGGACTCAACATGGTTGTTAACATGAACATTTAGGAACTGCTAGTAGTCGGCGATTCAGATCTATTTGTGTACCAAGTACAAGGAGAATGTGCTACCAAGATTTCCAAGATATTTCCATATATGCGCCATGTGCAGGAATTGAAGAAAATATTCACAAAGATAGAGTTTCGGCATGTTCCAAGAATTCAGAATGCGTTTTCCGATGAATTGGCCACTTTGTCATCAATGATACAACATCCCGACAAGAGCTTCATTGATCTTATCCCACTAAGGATTCATAATCGGCCGGCATATTGTGCTTATGTCGAAGAGGAAACAAACAAGAAGCCTTGGTTCCACGACATCAAAGAGTATTTGGCGAAAGGATAATACCGGAGCATGCAAATCATACTCAAAAGCGCACACTTCGGAGGTTGTCCAACCATTTCTTCCACATTGGAGGAACCCTATATAGAAGAACTCCTAATTTGGTACTATGTAGGTGTGTCAATGCAAAGGAAGCTTCTAAGTTGCTTGAGGAGATACATGTTGGGACCTGCGGCCCGCATATGAATGGCTTTATCTTGGCCAAGAAGATACTCCGGGCAGGTTACTTTTGGATGACCATGGAAACGGATTGCATCCGGCATGTTCAGAAGTGTTATCAATGTCAAGTGCATGTAGACATGATAAAAGTTCCACCAAATGAACTTAATGCAACAAGCTCACCTTGGCCTTTTGCCGCTTGGGTAATGGATGTCATTGGTCTGATCGAGACCACCGCCTCAAATGGGCATCAGTTTATTTTAGTGTCTATCGACTACTTCACTAAATGGGTGAAGTTGCATCTTACAAAGCTGTGATAAATAAGGTTATTGCGGATTTTGTTCGCGACCGAATTATCTATCGGTTCGGGGTTCCAGAGTCCATCATCACTGACAACGCCGCCAATCTCAACAGTGATCTAATTAAATCCATGTGTGAGACTTTCAAAATCAAGCATAAGAATTCCACAGCATATAGGCCCCAAATGAATGGAGCCATGGAAACTGCCCACAAAAACATCAAGAAGATACTGAGGAAACTAGTAGAAAATCACAAAAAATGGCACGAGAAGCTACCATTCGCCTTACTGGCATATCGTACCATAGTCTGTACATCAACCGGGGCAACTCCCTATTTGCTGGTTTATGGTACTGGAGTTGTCATTCCTGCCGAAGTAGAAATTCCTTCCCTGAGAATCATACAAGAAGCTGAGCTAACCGACGCAGAATGGATAAGGAGTCGTTATGAGCAACTAGCCCTCATACACGAAAAGTGGATGAACGTTGTATGTCACAGACAACTTTATATGAACCGAATTTCCAGAGCCTTCAATAAAAGATCAAACCGAGACAGTTCACACCGGGGTAGCTGGTGTTGAAGAATATCTTCCCGCATCAAGATGAAGCCAAAGGGAAATTCTCTCCCAAATGGAAAATCCCTTACATGGTTCACATAATATTGACAGGAGGAACCCTCATACTCGCAAAAATGGACGGATTGGCTAAAACCAATCAACTCAGATGCAGTCAAAAGATATTATGTGTAAATCATCCTATGCTTTTATACATGATGTAAATTGAACTACGCTCGACCTGATTCCATTTAAGAGGGGATACATAGGCAGCCCTGTGTGTTCGATCACAATTCAATAAACTTTCCATTTTCCTCATCATCAGAAACTAGGGCAGAATTTTGAGGAGGACCCTCAAAATTCCGAAGCAAGTTCAACCAATCGCAGCATATAGAGAAGTCAGAAGTGTCATTCAGCTAACTGGGGCAGAATTTTGAGAAGGACCCTCAAAATTCTACAGCAGAAGCAGTCGCAGTGTCTTTGATCGTTTCACAGTCACTGGTTCATCTAACCAATTTCTAACTATATTTTACCATGTCTTCGAAAATTATGTATGCATGCTTTTGAACTCTGCTTTAGCGAACGCTACCCCGATAATTTGAACAGGGTCTTCAAACGGAACAGAGAAAATGAAGCAAGAAGACGAAAGCACGAACCAACCTTCCCCCTGCAAAAATCACGATTTTTCTTTGAATGCACACCTTGGAATCACAAGTCTTCATAACAACAAAGATATCCAAACTCATCTCCAAATAAGAAATACTCTGCTATCACTTATTATTCATTGCATGAGACTAAGCCCTGTCCCGAACCTTGCATGATGTTAAGCATTGTCTCTCTACTTGCATAAGGCTAAGCTCTGCCTTCTATTTGCATGGGACTAAGCCCTGTCTCGAACCTTGCATGAGGCTAAGCCCTGCCTTCTCTTTGCATGGGACTAAGCCCTGTCCCGAATCTTACATAAGGCCAAGCTCTGCCTTTTATTTTCATGAGACTAAGTTCTGTCTCAACCTTGCATGAGTCTAAGCATTGCCTTCCGCTTGCATAAGGCTAAGCACTGCCTTCTCTTTGCATGTGACTAAGCCCTATCCCGAATCTTACATAAGGCCAATCTTTTCCTTCTATTTGCATGAGACTAAGCTCTGTCTCAACCTTGCATGAGGCTAAGCATTGCCTTCCGCTTGCATAAGGCTAAGATTTGCCTTCTCTTTACATGGGACTAAGCCCTGTCCAGAACTTTGCATGAGACTAAGCTCTGTCTCAATCTTGCATGGGACTAAGCCCTGTCCCGAACCTTGCATAAGGCTAAGCTCTGCCTTCTCTTTGCATTAGACTAAGCCAAGTCCCAAACTTTGCATGAGACTAAGGTCCGTCTCAATCTTGCATGGGACTAAGTCTTGTCACGAACCTTGCATAAGGCTAAACCATGCCTTCTCTTTGCATGGGACTAAGCATTTTCCCGAATCCCGCACGAGACTAAACATTGTCTCCCTTGTATTATTTATTCGATTCTCTCGGGCTAAGCTCTGCTCGCAACTCCATGCAAGACTAATCCTTGTCTTGTCTCTCCTAGCATCATGTCTTTGCACCCCATGGGCTGAAATATAGCCAACTTGTCCGAAGGCGTCATAGTCTGAAGGCACCATCCTCATACCCGGAAGACACCATGCCATGGCCTGAGGATCTCTCAAACTTGCATATCATTATTCAAAGGCGTCATGGTTCGGAGGCACCATTTTCATGGCTCGAGAACACCATTTCATGGCCTGCGAATCCCTTACCGCACAACTCATGGTCCGGGACATCATGGTCTAAGGACGTCATCCTCAAACATCCAAAGACAATCCTCATGGTCTAGAGGGAATTTGCATCACGTTTAAATTTATGCAAAGATACATGCTTGTAGTGCATATTTTATTTGCAGGCAACCCGATGAGAAACCACTACCCAAACGGGAGCAATCCCGCTCCATTTCCTTCCTACTATTTCAAACTTGACCGCTCACCGTAACCATTTCACCTATTCAAAACCTTATGTTCGTTCTTGTGATAACTTCATCAGTATATTTCGCCGGTGAATCCAGAACTACACACGGCCTGATTCCTGTAAAACCAGGGATATCTAGGCAGCTCAGAAACTAGAGTACGGCCTATGTCTCTCAAATCACCCTACTCGGTCAAAATCGGCCATCATATCTTTACCCGATAACTCTTTCATCCTTCCCGGGTAAAGAGGGGCATTCGTTGATACCTAATTTTTCCCTATATTATTTCCAAAATGCATATATATCTTCAAATAATGCATGAGCATCAATTAATATTTTTCCATAATTTCCACATTTTTAAAGATTTTTAATTAATTTATCCCAGTATTTCTTATTATATGGACAATTACTAATTGCATCACCATTGGTTTTATGATACTTTTATTGCTTAATTTTATCATTTATATTTGCACCAAACTTTAATTATTTCATGAATAGCAGTATTTACATTTTAGGGTTATAATTGCAATAACTTTGCAATAATAGCCCACGAGTGCAAAATTACCTTATTTCATAAGAAAATGACCTTTTGTATATTTATAATATTAATGTAACGAACCAGTCGGTCGTTACTTAGAACATGCATTATAATTACTGTTATTGCCTTGTCATAGGTTGGTTATACTGTTTATGATGTGTTAGTGTTGGTAGGCTCGCAATCGGAATGGTTGTAGTGAGAATTTAGCCACTTAGTCTTTAAGAATAACCTTAAAGTGGGAGAAGTCAACTAAGAGTTGAATTATTGGTAAACAACCTCGGAATGCGGATTTTATGGCTCGGATAGCTTCGTTAGGTGATTTGGGACGTGGAGTGTGTTCGAAATAATTTTGTGATGTCCGGTGTAGAATTAGGCTTGAATTGGCGAAAGTTAGTTTTTGGTGATTTCCGATCGGCAGTGAAAAATATGCTATCAGGCTCGGAATGGAATTCCGGAAGTTGGAACAGACGTAATGTCATTTTGGATATGTCTGCAAAATTTCAGGTCAATCGGATGTGTTTTGGATAGTTTAGGCATCGTTGGTGGATTTTAGAAATTTCAAAGTTCTTAGGCTTGAATCTGACGTGATTTTGGTGTTTTGATGTTATTTTTGGTGTTCCGAGAGTGCAACTAAGTTTGAATGATCATTTATGATGTGTTGGTAAATTTGGTTGGGGTCCCGAGGGGCTCGGGATTGATTTCGGGGGTTAACGGGCACTTTTGGACTTAGAAAAATAGTTTTTTTGCTGGTGTGTTGTAGGTGTGAAATTCTTCTATGCGATCGCGGGTGATGTATGCGATCACACATGTTAGTTGGTGAGGCCCAGAAAATTACTCTATGCGACCGCAGGTACAAGGTCGTGATCGCAGAGAGAGGAGTGAGGAAGCCAGTGTGGTCACGTTTGGCTGGGCGCGATCGCATAAGGTCTTGGCGCGTGGGGAGGGGTTGACTGATTGTTCTGTGTGAGCGTGGGTGTAGCTACGCGATCGCGTAGGGTGGGACTTGGCAGTGTTTTGATAACGCACTCCTGGAGCCGCGATCGCACAGTTCCGGACCTGGGAAGTATAAATCAAAACCCTCCGCGACCATAACCCACTTTTCCACCATTTTTGAATGGGAAGAAGCTTTTGAGGCGATTTTTAAGAGAGGAATCATTGTTCTTCATTGAGGTAAGGATTTTGGACCCTAAAGCTTGATTATATGTGATTAAGGATCAAATTATCATCGTTTAATTTATGAAAATCAGTAGAAAAATATGGAATTAGGGCTTGAGATTATGAGACCTTTAGGGGATGATTTGAGCGGTCAAACGAGCACCGATTTTAGAGTTCTTTATATGTATGAACTCGTGAGATGATGAAGATAATTTTGGTATAAAATTTGTCGAGTTTCGAGACGCATGCCCGGTGGTCGGGTTTTAAGCTAATTTCGGGTTTTGTGCTAAAATTGGTATTTTTCAATTGGAATTCATTCCCTTAGCATAATTTGATGAGAAAGATCTGATCTTTATAGATTTGGATCACTCTCGGATGTTGATTTGAGAGGCAAGCAGGTTGGAGAGTAGCTTTTCGGGCTAGTTTGAGGTAAGTAATGTCTTTAAATCCTGTCCTGATGGTATGAAACCCCGGACTTTACATCCTTTCACGGATTTGGAGTGACGCACACACTTGATGACGAGTGTGGGGCGTGCACGAATTGGAAATTTGGAAAATGTATCTTTTTAGGCAACTATTGAGTTGCGAAACCGCTTTTAAAGCATATGGTTATTAGTACTACTATGTTTTGTTATACTTGGGATGTAATCCATGTTTGGGGCCTAGTGTCGATCTGTTTTAACTCCTTGAGGGCTATTTTACTGATATTCCTCACTTTGAAACTATGATTTACACTCAGTATTTCTTGTGAAATTGTTGACACTCTTATTTGATAATATTACTATTTCTTGAAATGAGATATTATTTTTGGTCGAGAAGCCCGTTTTATTTATGGCCCGAATGGCATGCTGAGAGTGTCTAACTGAGTGAGGCTGAGGGCCAATATTGTCAGGATGTTATGATATGAGAGAGGTCGAGTGCCTGAGAGTGATTGATTCCATGATTTGGCTTGTTTATAGCGCTTGGGCTGTAGGAGCCCCTCCGGAGTCTATACACACCCCCAGTGAGCGCAGGTACCTACTGAGTGCGAGTGCCGAGTGATGAGTGATTGGGAGGCATGAGTGACTGTGAGGTTGCCCGCGGGGCTGATACTGAGGGATGGTGAGGTGCTGAGGGAAATTGTTACGAGTGATGATTATGGCCTGAGGACCAGTTTTATGATGATATTTTACTGACTTTTGACTATGATTCACTTCATTTTTTAAACTGATATTACCGAGGGCTTTACTGAGATATATTGAAAATATACTTGTTTCAAAAGGATTTTATGGAAACTGGTCTTCGAACTTATGTATATTGTATTGAGACTTGATGTTTTACTGTTTTGTGGATTGGTGTTTTTGTGATGTGTGTTTATATACTTTAGACTGTGATTTATTTTCATTACTACTGGGTTGGCATACTCATCATTACTCCCTGCACCCCTGTGTGTAGATCCAGGTACTGGTTCGGAGCAGTAGTCATCCAAACTCGTTGTCATCAGCGTTTGGGATTTCGAGGTAGCTGTCCAGCGTCCACAACTTCTCCACTTCCCTTCTTCATTTAGTACTTAGTATTTGATTCATAGACATTATTATGACATTATCAGAGTTAGTTTATTTCTTAGATGCTCGTGATCGGTTGACTCCAGTCTTGGGGGATTTGTTTCGACTGTTAGATTATTATGCGATGTAAAGACGTAAAGAAATTATTTTATACTCTGTTTACTGATTATTATTGATTTTCAAAATATTATAATAGATAAAATGTGTAGTTATGTGATGGTTGGCTAGCCTAGTTCCACGATAGGCGCCATCACGGCCTGTTAGGATTTGGGGGCATGACAATTAAGTAATTATTTTAAATCAATTTTATGCATAAAAGTTATTTTTTATCATTTATTAACTATTTTTACAAATTATTTTATCAATTAAGTGGGTATTTAACAAGTAGCCTCTTTTAATTTGGTTTAATTTCGGACCTTAGCCCAAATTATTACCCCCTAGCCCAATTAAGATTGTAACGAACCGACCGGTCGTTTTGCGTTATCGGACCCCATTCCCCTAAATGAAACTTCCCATAGCGGCTTATTGTGATTTATGACTTGCGAGGGCGGGTGGTCCGGGATTCGGAAGTGTTTAGAGCAGTAAAGGAATACTTAGTTCCTTAAGGTTGGCATTTTTGGCCAAGTTTGACATCGATCAACATTTTGAGTAAACGACCTCGGAATCGAGTTTCGACAGTTCCGATAGCTTCGTATGATGATTTTGGACTTGGGCATATGTTTGGATGGGTTTTGGATGAACCGAGAGCGTTTCGGCGCCCAATATCGAAATAAGAGTTTCCTTAAGTTCATATTGTGGTTTGAGACGTGTTTTTGTGTTATCGATGTCCAAATGGAATTTCGAGACCGGGAATAGTTCTGATATGTCATTTATTACTTACCTGTAAAAGTTGGTGTCATTCCGAGTAGTATAGGTCGGTTCGGCGCATTGATATCGAATTCAAGAACTTGAAGTTCTTAAGTTTTGCTTCTAGGGGTTTTGGGGTGTGATTTTGAGTTTTTGCGTTGTTTTGACTGTTTCGGAGGCTCGAGCGAGTCCATATTATGATTTGGGACTTGTTGGTATATTTGGATGGGGGCTCGGATGGGCCCGGGTGCTTCTCGGGCATAGGTGCAGTTGCCCAGTCGCAGGTGCGGGACAGCTCCTGTGGTCTCAGCCTCGCAGGTGGGACCCCCAGGTGAGCTGGCCAGTTCTCGCAGGTGCGGGCCCTTTCCCGCAGGTGTGGACTCCTGCCCGCAGGTGCGAGCCTAGGCCCTTGTCCTATTTTCTGCAGGTGCGAGACCGCAGGTGCGGCCCTTGAGCCGCAGGTACGGAACCATTGTAGGCAGTGTGTTCTTTTAAAACACGGGAAATGTTCATTTTCTCCATTTTTCTTCCACCATTGTCGACCTAGAGAGCTTGGGAAAGAGCCAATCCACCTAGATACTGATAAGGTAAGTAAATTCTACCCTAGTATTAGTTTAATACATGAATTACTATTTAAATTAACTACTTAATTAGTGAAAATCAAGGAATTGGGTAGTAACCTAGGACTTTTGAGAATTTAGAGAATTACCCGTGAATTGGCTATGAAATCATACAAAAATCATATATTAACGATCTTTAGGTTGTGGGTGAGTGTTTCCTTCGAGAATTTTCGGAATCCAAGTGTGCGGGCACGGAGGTGGATTTTGGGATTTCTTCAAGAATGATGAATTGACTAAATAAGTAGGAGAATTCCATTCTTCGAGTATAATTTGATATATTTACGTAACGTTTGATTAGTTTCGAGTCCTTGGGAGATGATTTTGGAGTTTCGGGTGCGTTCTTGGTCCGGGAAGTAGATTCGACACGAGGTGAGTCTCCTTTCTAATCTTGTAAGAGGGAATTGTCCCCATAGGTGATTTAAATGCTATATGTGATGTTTGTGGGGGCTATGTACGTACAATGTGACGAGAGTCCATACGTAGCGGCTATTATTATTATGTCCGGGTAGTTAGGCCCACATCATGCCTTGTGTTCTTCCTCGTAATGAATTATATGTTATGAATTCATGTGAAATGTAGCATTGGTTCCCTGAGATTTATGGAATTTGATAATTTGAAGGAGATGATTATGGAAAGTAATTTCAAAAGAATATTGTGTGTGCATGTGACCGCTTCGCAATTTACATTCCGTGAGGGGAGTGTGATTTCCCCCACTCTCATGGGAGCGGGTCGTACGCCACGGCGGATTGAAAGATGCACTTATGGTTCGGGCCGTTAGACCCACGACAGTGCATAGATATGATTATTTTATGGAAAAGATGCACTTATGGTTTGGACCGTTCGACCCTCAAAAGTGCACATACATGATTAGTTTTATGGCTCAGGCCAGTTGTCCTTATCCCGTATGCACATGATAAATTGTTACTGAATTCACGGATATTGACTTGACAGATATTTGGGGGAAGATGAAGTAGTAATTGTTTATTTACTTCCATTATTTACTTGTATTTCAGTGCCTTATATATTTGCCGCTTTACTACCTTTACATGCCTACCGTTTTCATCATATTCTGCTAAATTATATTGTTGGACCTTAGCGAGTGTCAAGTCGACCTCTCGTCACTACTTCTTCGAGATTATACGAGATACTCACTGGGTACATATTTATTTATGTACTCATGCTACGCTTCTGTAATTAATTGTACTGGTTCTAAGGCTGGTGCATCTGGTTATCAGACCGGAGCTCGATTCTGATTTTAGTTGGACCTGACTTAACGGTGAGCTGCTCCTCCTGACGATCCCCAACAGCACCATGGAGCTTCGTTTGCTTATTTGTGTCGCGACCCCAAATCTAGGCCAGTCGTGATGGCGCCTATCGTGGAACTAGGCCAGCCAAACTTCACTCAAATCATAATAAGCTTCCATTTACATCTTTACTATACTGATAACCCATAAAAGTTTCCTTTAAACATTTATAAAACAACTAAAGCTATACTGAATATTAAATTCAACCCCCGAGAACCCGGAGTCACTGTTCATGAGCATCTACATAAAATATATAACTCAACGAAAATAAATTCTATAATAGTAAGCAGGAGAGGGAGCAGGACTGCAGACGCATTCAGCTACCTCGCAAACCTCTGAGAATCTCTGGAACAGATAGACAGCTCACCCTTCCCTAACACCTGAATCTGCACACAAGGTGCAGGGAGTAATGTGAGTACACCAACTCAGTAGTAATGAAAATAAATCAGGTCTGAGCAGCAAGAAACACATAAAATCAATGTCATCAAATCACAAGATAAACAGCCTTTCTTTCCAACAGTATAACATAGATATATGAAATCATCATGCCTCAAAACCAACTTCAGAATAATCCTTTGAAGAATGTACATTTTCAACAACTTCAAATCGAAGGATTTAGTATGAAAATGAAATGAATCATATAGAGGCCCCTCGAGCAAAACATATTTCCTAAGCTCAGAGTGAAAGTAGTAAAATCATAAGTAGCCCCTCCTGCAAAACATGTATCATAATTAGCTCCTCGGGCATGTCTCACAGTCACTCATATTCAGTCACTCAGCACCTCACAGTCACTCATGTCCCCCAATAACTCGTCACTCAGCACTCGGCACTCTGTGCGCTCACTAGGGATGTGTACAGACTCCGGAGGGGCTCCTTCAGCCCAAGCGCTAATATCACTCAACACCTCACAATCACTCAGCACCTCACAATCAGGTCCCCGGTCTCACTCAATAGAACCACTCAAAAGCCCCTCCGGCGAATCAGTAAAACAGGGTTCTCGACCAAAAATATCATTTTTAAATCTCAAGTAGTGTAAATCAGGCTGAGTTTCGAAAACAATAAGCACAATGTGGCTGAGTGAAATCATCAACAAATAGTGAGGAAAAACAGCAGTAAAAATCCCCCAAGGGGTCTAAACAGATCGGCCCGAGGCCCCAAACACGGCTTATAGCCCAAATATTTCAACAATCTTTAGAACATAATTTAACATAAGGTTTGGAGTAAAATATGCAACTCAATAGTTGCCACGGAGAGGACCTAGTCCAATCCAAAAATCAGTACGCGCCACATACTCGTCATCCGACATGTGCGCCATTCTAAAATCAGTGAGAAATATGTAGTCCGGGGTTCCATACCCTCAGGACAAGATTTATAACTATTACTTACCTCTACCTGGCCATAACACTAGTCCGATTTGCTCTTGCCACTCGAATTGGCTCCCGATTGCTCCGAATCTAGCCAAAACCAGTTCAACATCATCAATATATACTAAAGGAACACAACGCAATCGAAAAATATCAAATTATACAAGAATCTTGAAATTCGGCCGAACCCGAGCCCCGGGCCCACATCTGTATATATATTGGCTCACGCCTCCTTATGATCGCTTTTGATTAAAACTGGCTAATTACATTTTTCGATTTATGTTTTAAGCTTTAAAACTTGGTATATGTTGGAATGTTTAGTCAAATAAGAAAGAACCCTTAGTAAATTGAGTGTTGGCTTGCCCGACCACTCTGTTGGCGCCATCACGACCTGAGTTAGGATTTTGGGTCGTGAAAACATGGTATCAGAGTTCTAGGTTCACGTAGGTCTCACAAGTCATGGGCAAACCTAGTAGAGTCATGAGAATCGATACGGACACGTCTGTATTTATCTTCGGGAGGCTGCAGGGTGTTAAGAAATCTCTCTCTATTCACATTCTATTGTGCAGTCGATTGTTTACTAAAACTTATTCTTCTATTCTTTCACAGATGGTGAGGACGCGCGCATCCGATGTTCTAGACCCGGGAGATACCGCTGCCCCCGCCATCCGAGGCCATGGCAGAATCGGGGGGGGGGGGGGGGGGCACCAGCCTGAGGTAGGGGAAGACGGTGTCCCAGAGCTATTCCAGTTGCACCACCACTAGAGGATACTATCATAGAGGAGTAGGACGAGGTGCCCCCAGCAGATCCTGCTCCAGTAGAATTCATGACGGCGCTAGGCTTCCAGGAGGTCATGGGCCGTATGATGAGATTTGTGGACACTATGTCCCAGGATGGTTTATTTCCAACTGATCATGCCGCTTCTCAGGCGGGAGGGGGAGTCCAGACCCCTACTGCCCAGGCTGCAGGCCAGACAACAGCATTACATCATACCCCGGGTACACTGCCCGTGGGTGGGGTCTAGCCTGTAACAGCAGCACCTGAGCCCAGACCAGCTGCGGAAGACGATCCGCAGAAGTTATTGGATAGATGGACTCGATTGCACCCTCCAGTCTTAGGGGGTGAGTGAGGAGAGGATGACCATGATTTCATTGACAGGTGCAGGGATAGACTGCACAACATGAGGATACTAGAGTCCCATGGAGTGGATTTCACTACCTTCCAGTTGGAGGGCAAAGCTCGTAGGTGGTGGCAGTCCTATATTCTCAGCAGGATAGCAGATTCTCCTTCTGTCACTTGGGAGCAGTTCACGTAGATGTTTCTGGATAGATATATCCCACCCTCTGAAAGGGAAGAGCTGCGGTATCAGCTAGAGCAGGGACATATGTCATTGACAGATTATGAGGCTAGATTTTTAGATTTGTCTCGCCATGCACTCATGATACTACCTACTGATGCCGAGAGGGTGCGGAGATTTGTGGCTGGGTTGCATGCAGGTATTAGGGACACCATGGCCAGAGAGGTGGAGATGGGTACTCCTTATCAGCTCGTGGTAGAGATTGCTCGCAGGATCGAGGGGTATCGATCAAGGAGTAGGGAGCAGGGGCAGCAAGACAAGAGGGCTACATTCTCCGGAGATTTCAGAGGTGCCCCAATTAAGGGCAGAGGTCAGTTTAGCAGTAGTCAGCCCCGCAAGCCTTCATATTCAGCACCTACACCACCTCCACGAGGTGTTCTAGTGAGGCCTCATTTCAGTGCCATGCCAGAGCGTTCCTACCATTCTCCAGCCATTCAGAGTTCACCCAGTGGTTATCCCAGTCATCCGAGATCCTCCAGCCCCTACTTCAGTGTTATGCTAGAGGTCTCACATCTTTCTCCGGTCATTCAGATTTCTTCTTCGGGGCAGCAGGCTATGGTATCTGGAGGTTGTTACAAGCTTGGGGAGCCAGATCATATGAGGAGCCATTTTCCTAGGTTTCGGGGCAAGGCAGTGCAGCAGGGTTATCAGCCGATGGGTCCAGCACCAGCAGTCCGGCCACCTAGAGGTGGAGGGCAGGTCGGCAGGGGTCATCCTAGAGGTGGAGTCCAGTCAGGGGGAGGTCAGCCAACTCATGTTCACTCTGGTGGAGCTCAGTCTTCTGGTGCTCCAACTAGATTCTATGCCATTCCGGCCAGATCAGATGCAGTAGCCTCAGACACCGTGATCACAGGTATTATCTCAGTATGTGGTAGAGAGGCTTCAGTATTATTTGATCTAGGATCCACCTTTCCATATGTTTCAACATTATTTTCTCATTTTCTAGATGCTCCTCGTGAGTCCTTGGGTTCTCCTATATATGTGTCCACTCATGTGGGCGATTCTGTGGTGATAGACTGGATCTATCGGTCTTGTGTGATCACATTCTATGGATTCGAGACCAGAGCGGACCTTTTATTGCTCAACATGGTCGATTTTGAGGTTATTCTAGGCATGGATTGGCTCTCTCCTTATCATGTCATTCTAGATTGTCATGCCAAGACAGTTACTTCAGCCATGTCCGAGTCACCTAGGCTGGAGTGGAGAGGTTCCTCAGTTAGTGCAGCCAGTCAGGTTATTTCATTCCTGAAGGCTCGACATATGGTCGAGAAGGGTTTTCTATCCTATCTTGCTTATGTGCGGGACACCACCGCCGAGTCTCCGACGATTGATTCAGTGCCAGTTGTTCGAGTGTTCGCTGATGTATTTCCTTCAGACCTTCCGGGCATGCCTCCGGATCGTGATATTGATTTATGCATTGATGTAGCTCCAGACACTCAGCCTATTTCCATTCCCCCGTACCGTATGGCTCCGAAGGAGCAGCTTGAGGAGTTTTTGGCTAAGGGGTTTATCAGACCGAGTGTATCGTCGTGGGGTGCTCCAGTCCTATTTGTGCAGAAGAAGGATGGGTCTATGCGGATGTGTATTGATTACCGCCAGTTGAACAAGGTCACCATTAAGAACAAGTATCCTTTGCCGCGCATCGATGATTTGTTTGACTAGCTTTAGGGTGCTAGGATGTTTTCTAAGATTGATTTGAGATCGGGATATCATCAGTTGAAGATTCGGGCCTCAGATGTTCCGAAGACTGCTTTCCGTACGAGATATGGCCACTATGAGTTCCTGGTGATGTCCTTTGGCTTGACTAATGCCCCAGCAGCATTCATGGACTTGATGAATAGGGTGTTCAGGTCGTATATTGATTCCTTTTTCATTGTATTTATTGATGACATCTGGATTTACTCACGTAGCCTGGGGGAGCACGAGCAGCATTTGAGAGTTGTGCTCCAGACTTTGCGGGAACAGAAGCTATATGCTAAGTTCTCCAAGTGTGAGTTCTGGTTGGATTCCGTAGCATTCTTGGGGCATGTGGTATCCGGAAAGGGTATCAAGGTTGATCCTTAGAAGATCGAGGCAGTTCAGCATTGGCCGCGTCCTACTTCAGCTACAAAGATCAGGAGCTTTTTGGGCTTAGCAGGCTATTGTGGAAGGGTTTTCTTTGATTGTAGCTCCATTGAATAGATTGACTCAGAAGAATGCCCCGTTCCGGTGGTCTGACGAGTGTGAGGCGAGCTTTCGGAAGCTCAAGGCGACATTGACTTCAGCACCAGTTCTGGTATTGCCTTCCGGTTCTGGGATGTACATAGTATATTGCGACGCTTCACATGCTGGATTGGGGTGTGGTTTGATGTAGGAAGGGAGAGTTATATCTTACGCTTCGCGCCAGCTGAATATTCATGAGAAGAATTACCCTGTGCACGATTTGGATTTGGCGGCGATTGTTCATGATCTTAAGATTGGGAGGCACTACTTGTATGGAGTGTCCTGTGAGGTTTATACAGACCACCGCAGCTTGAAGCACTTATTCAAGTAGGGAGATCTTAATTTGAGGCAGCGCAAATGGCTTGAGTTGTTGAAGGATTATGATATCACCATTCTTTATAATCCGGGCAAGGCAAATATGGTAGCAGATGCCTTGAGCAGGAAGGCAGAGAGTATGCGTTGTTTGGCTTATATTGCAGTAGAGGAGAGACCTCTAGCCTTGGACATTCAGTCCTTGGCTAATCGCCTGGTGAGATTAGACCTTTCAGTGCCTCGTGGAGTTTTAGCACATGTGGTTGCTCAGTCTTCGTTATTGGGGGAGATTAAGGCCCGACAGTTCGATGATCCGTGCTTAGCAGAGCTTCGAGAGACAGTGGTACAGGGTGGTGCCAAGGAGGTTACTCTTGGCGAGGATGGTGTTCTGAGACTTCAGGGCCGTTTATGTGTTCCTAGTGTTGATGGCCTGAGGGAGAGGATTCTAGAAGAGGCACACAGTTCTCAGTATTTTGTTCATTCTGGTGCTACGAAGATGTATCGTGATTTGAAGTAGCATTACTGGTGGAGGCGACATTGTGGAGTATGTGACTAGGTGTCTTAATTTCTAGCAGGTGAAGTATGAGCACCAGAGGCCTACTTCAGCAGATGCCCATTCCTGAGTGGAAGTGAGAGCGCATCATTATGGACTTCGTGGTTAGGTTGCCTCGGACTTTGGGGAAGGTTGAAGCGGTTTGGGTCATTGTGGATAGGTTGACCAAATCGGCGCATTTCATTCCAGTAGCTACCACATATAGTTCTGAGAGGCTAGACAGGTCTACATTCAGGAGATAGTCCGGTTGCACGGCGTGCCGGTGTCCATTATATCAGATCGAGGTCCTCCGTTCACCTCACACTTCTGGAGAGCATTGCACAGTAGGTTAGCCACCTAGATAGACCTCAGCACAGCATTTCACCCTCAGACTGATGGCCAGTCGGAGCGTACAGTTCAATTATTGAAGGACATGCTCAGGGCATGTGTGATTGACTTCGGAGGTCAGTGGGACTAGTTCTTGCCTTTGACCGAGTTGGCTTACAATAATAGTTATCAGTCCAGCATCGAGATGGCTCCATTTGAGGCTCTGTATGGTCGGCGATGTCGTTCTCCTATCAGGTGGTTTGAGCCTGGTGAGGCTAAGTTATATGGAACCGCCCTGGTGAGGGATGCTTTGGAGAGAGTGACGTTGATTCAGGAGAGGTTCCACACAACACAGTCCAGACAGAAGAGTTACGTGGATCAGAGGGCGCGTGATGTATCATTTATGGAGGGAGACAAGGTTTTGTTGAAGGTCTCACCGATGAAGGGTATTATGAGGTTCGGGAAGAAGGGCAAGCTGAGCCCGAGGTTTATAGGTCCCTTCGAGGTGTTGAGGCGTGTTGGGGAGGTTGCTTATGAGCTAGGTTTACCTCCCAGTTTATCAGGAGTTCATCCGGTCATTCATGTATCCATGCTCCGGCGGTACCACGCCGACTTCTCTCACGTGGTTGATTTCAGCACTATTCAGTTGGATGAGAGATTGGGCTACGAGGAGGAGGAAGCTGATACTATTGATAGATAGGATCGCCAGTTGAGGTCCAAGAGAGTTTTTGCGGTGAAGGTCCAGTGGAGGGGCCAACCAGTCGAGGAAGCGAGCTGGGAGTTCGAGGAGGACATGCGGAGCAGATATCTGCACTTATTCAGCACTTCAGGTATGATTCTAGACCCGTTCGAGGACGAACGTTTGTTTAAGAGGTGGAGAATGTAACGACCCGACCGGTCTTTTTTCGTTATCAGACCCCGTTCCCCTAAATGAAACTTCCCATAATGGCTTATTGTGATTTATGACTTGCGGGGGCGGGTGGTCCGGGATTCAGAAGTGTTTAGAGCAGTAAAGGAACACTTAGTTCCTTAAAGTTGGCCTTTTTGACCAAGTTTGACTTCGGTCAACATTTTGAGTAAACAACCTCGGAATCGAGTTTAGACGGTTCCGTTAGCTTTGTATGATGATTTTAGACTTGGGCGTATGTTCTAAATGGGTTTTGGATGACCCGGGAGCGTTTCGGCGCCCAATATCGAAATAAGAGTTTTCTTAAGTTCATATTGTGGTTTGCGACATGTTATTGTGTTATCGAGGTTCGAACGGAATTCCGAGACTGGGAATTGTTCCGTTATGTCATTTATGACTTTCCTGCAAAATTTGGTGTCATTCTGAGGAGTATAGGTCGGTTCGGCGCATTGATATCAAATTCAAGAACTTGAAGTTATTAAGTTTTGATTCTAGGGGTTTTGGGGTGTGATTCTGAGTTTTTACGTTGTTTTAAGTGTTCTGAAGGCTCGAGCGAGTCCATATTATTATTTGGGACTTGTCGGCATATTTGGACGGGGCTCGGGTGGGCCCGGGTGCCTCTCTGGCACCAAACAAGGCCAAAAACCAGCTGAAACAGTTGCTGGTGCACCTGATCTGGTGTGACCGCAAGTGCGGTTTCCCAGTCGCAGGTGCGGAACCGCTCCTGTGGTCCCAGCCTCGCAGGTGTGATCCCCAGGTGGGCTGCCCAGTTCTCACAGGTATGGGCCCTTTCCCGTAGGTGCGGACTCCTGCCCGCAGGTTCGAGCCCAGGCCCTTGTCCCATTTTCTGTAGGTGGGAGCTATTGCTCGCAGGTGCGTTCCTTGAGCCGCAGGTGCGTTACCACTGTAGGCAGTGTGCTCTTTTAAAACACGGGAAATGTTCATTTTCTCCATTTTTCTTCCACCATTTTCGACCTAGAGAGCTTGGGAAAGAGCCAATCCACCTAGCTACTGATAAGGTAAGTAAATTCTAGCCTAGTATTAGTTTAATACATGAATTACTAGTTAAATTAACTAAATTAGTGAAAATCAAGGAATTGGGTAGTAACCTAGGGCTTTCGAGAATTTAGAGAATTACCCGTGAATTGGCTATGAAATCATACAAAAATCATATATTTAAGATAATTAGGTTAAGGGTGAGTGTTTCCTTCGAGAATTTTCGAAATCCGAGCATGCGGGCCCGGGGGTGGATTTTGGGATTTCTTCAAGAATGATGAATTGACTAAATAAGTAGGAGAATTCCATGCTTTGAGTATAATTTGATATATTTATGTAACGTTTGATTAGTTTCGAGTCCTTGGGAGATGAGTTTGGAGTTTCAAGCGCGTTCTTGGTCCAGGAAGTAGATTCGACACGAGGTGAATCTCCTTTCTAACCTCGTAAGAAGGAATTGTCCCCATTGGTGATTTAAATGTTATGTGTGACGTTTGTGGGGGCTACGTACAAAGTGACGAGAGTCCGTACGTAGCGGCTATTATTATTATGTCCGGGTAGTTAGTCCCACATCATGCCTTGTGTTCTTTCTCGTAATGAATTATATGTTATGAATTCATGTGATATGTAGCATTGGTTCCCTGAGATTTATAGAATTTGATAATTTGAAGGATTTGATTATGGAAACTAATTTTAAAAGAATATTGTGTGTGCATATGACCGCTTCGAAATTTACATTCCGCGAGCGGAATGTGACTCCCCCCACTCTCATGGGAGTGGGCCGTACGCCACAGCAGATTGAAAGATGCACTTATGGTTCAGGCCATTCGACCCTCGGCAGTGCATAGATATGATTATCTTATGGCAAAGATGCACTTATGGTTCGGGCCGTTCGACCCTCGGCAGTGCACATACATGATTATTTTTATGGCTCAGGCCAGTTGTCCTTATCCTGTATGTGCATGATAAATTGTTACTGAATTCATGGATATTGACTTGACAGATATTTGGGGGAAGATGAAGTAGTAATTGTTTATTTACTTCCAGTATTTACTTGGATTTCAGTGCCTTATATATTTGCTGCTTTACTACCTTTACATGCCTATCGTTTTTGTCATATTCTGTTAAATTATATTGTTGGACCTTAGTGAGTGTGAAGTCGACCTCTCGTTACTACTTCTTCGAGATTAGACGGGATACTCACTGGGTACATATATACTTAACTGTACAGGTTCAGAGTGTGACGACCCAAAGGGGTCACCACCTATTTTATTACCCATTCCTTACTTTTGAGGCCTTGAAAACCTCATATGTAGTTGCATCGATTTACGTGCACAGTCCGGGCACGTAGCCGGACAACTTAAATATGAAATTCTGTGAAAAATGCTAAAATTTGATATTAAAATGGGTAAATTTGACTCCGGTCAATATTTTGGGTAAACGGACCCGGACCCGTGATTTGATGGTCCTGGATGGTCCGTAGGAAAATATGGGACTTGGGCGTATGTCCGGAATCGAATTCCGAGGTCCCAAGCCCGAGAAATGAATTTAGTGAAATTGTTTTTTCTGAAATTTATAAAGAAAAGTGAAATGAAAATTGGTTAGAATGTGTTGGTATCGGGCCCGTATTTTGTTCCGGCGCCCGGTATAGGTCTTATATGTGGTTTAAGATATTTCTGTGAAGTTTGGTTGAAATTGGACGTCGTTTGATGTGTTTCGGACTTAAAACTCAAAATTTGAAAGTTTATGAAGTTTGAAGAAAAACTAGTGATTTTGAGGTTTGATTCGTTGTTTTTGATGTTATATTGGCGACTTGATCGCACGGTTATGTTCGTAGGATGTTGTTGAGTTAGTGCATGTGATTTGTTAGGAGCCTAGAGGGCTCGGGAGTGTTTCGGAGGTGTCTTTGAGTGATTTTGAACTTAGGAAGATTCGTGGTTTTTGGCTTCAGCAATTGCAGGTCCATTTCTTCTTCGCGTTCGCGACGCCTCTTCCACGTTCGCGAAGCTTTAGCATTTTCGTTCATCGCGTTCGCAGACATTCCCTCGTGATCGCGTAGGGTTATTTGAACCTGAGGACTTAGCCCTCTTTTCCACTTCGCGTTCGCATCGCGTAGCTTTGCAGGTCTTCTTCATCGCGTTCGTGTGATGTCCCACGCGTTCGCGTAGGCCAATTTCTGGACCCCAGCCTTTTTACTCTTCGCGTTCGCATTCACCCTTCCGCGAATGCGATGGTCTGTCAAGTCTACCCTTAGCGAACGCGACCTCCCTTCCGCGAATGCGAAGTGCAATTTTACCCAGTTATATATTCCAATTTCCAGAACAGTGTAGTGCGGGTTTTTCATAAGTTTTCACGAACCCTCTCTTCTCCAAGGTCCTTAGGCGTCCATTGAGGATATCCTTTACCAAAGACTTCTTGGGTTAGTAATCCTTGCTTGTTTGCTTCCATTTTTTTCAACATCTAATGAATTCCTAAGCCTAAAACATGCAAATTAGAGTAGAAAATTGTGAATTTGGGTAGAGTTAGGCCCTTTTGAATTTTCTTGATTTAGACCTCGTTTTGGGGTCCAATATGAAAACAAATTATATATTCGGGCTCGTGGGTGAATGGGTGACGTGGTTTTGATCCGAGCCTCGTGTTTGGACCAAGCAGGCCCGGGGTCGAATTTTGTTATTTTGGAAGAATGCATGGAAATGGGTAATTAGGCTATGTAATTGAATTATTGAATCCTTATTGATATACTTGAGTTGATTATGCCTAGATAATACTATTCTGGAGTTGAATACTAAAGGAAAGGTGGTGTTAGAGGGTTGATTGCTATATTTTGGACCCGAGGTGTGTTTGGTCTAACCTTAGCTTGAGGGAATATGAGTTGAGTATTATTTGCTATTTTCTAATTGTCAAATACGATGTATAGGCATGGTGACGAGTATCTATACATTGGTGTCTAGCATGACCGTGAGTCCCTATATTGTGAATATTCTGACTTTGTTGTAATTTCTATGCCTAATTGAGGATTTCTATACGTTGTAAAAGGCATGTGAAGGGAATTGTAATCTTTAAAAATCTTTGGAGCATTGGCTCAAATTAATATATGAGATAATTACATCTTTGGAGCATTGGCTCAAATTGTAAAACGAGTAATGAAGAGATATGAGATAATTTCATTCTTGGAGCATTGGCTCAAATTGTGAAATGAATGATGAAGGAATATGAGATAATTACATCCTTTGGAGCATTGGCTCGAGTAATAGAATAAATTATGGAAATGAAAGTGAAAGAAAGAGAAAGAGTTATTAAAATGTACCTTTGCCGGGTCATCATTGTATAGTTCCCTTGCCGGGATTTAATATTTTAATTGATGTTCCCTTTCCGGGATTTAATTGTTTAATTGATGTTCCCTTGTCGGGATTTAATTGTTTAATTGATGTTCCCTTGACGGGATTTCTTTTTTTACTCTGTTTATTTCCTTGCCCTTGTTTGTGATTGTTGTTTGGGTGAGGAAGAGTGTTAAAGCTCGAAGGGTGATGTCGTGCCATGTTTATATTGATTATGCACGAGGGGACATTTCGTGCCATGTTTTATATTGATTATGCACGAGGGGACATTCCGTGCCATGTTTTATATTGATTATGCACGAGGGGACATTTCGTGCCATGTTTTATATTGATTATGCACGAGGGGACATTACGTGCCATGTTTTATAGTGATTATGCACGAGGGGACATTCCGTACCACGTTTTATATTGATTATGCACGAGGGGACATTCCGTGCCATGTTTTATATTGATTATGCACGAGCGGACATTTCGTTCCATGTTTTATATTGA
>ML374348.1:0-30677 GCA_005239525.1 Nicotiana knightiana | reverse complement strand
ATTTTAACTACATATATAGCATGTAGAATATATTTTAGTGTATTAATCTCTTGTATTACAAAAGTGTTAACGGATTACATTTATATTATTTAGATAGTAAATATAAAAGTGATTTTTAATTTTGACCAATGTTTACCTGAAAAGGGACCAACTTTGGTCGCTAATTATCCAAAAATTAAAATTAGCGACCAAAGTTGAATCAGATTTATTTTATATTTTATATAATATTTAAAATAATAGTATAATGGTGAAACGTTAGAACTGGGTCCCAGATTAGCGACCAAAGTTGGTCTCTATCTGCTTCCCCTTTTACAATCGACCATCTTTGGTCGCTACTTTTAAATTATATTTATTTATATTTTATAATTTTATTTAAATAATAATATAATTATTAAATTTATATATCTGGGATCCAGATTAGCGACCAAAGTTGGTCTCTATTTTTTTCCTCTTTTAAAGACGACCAACTTTGGTCGCTAATTTTAAATTTTATTATTAATATTTTATAATTTTTTTAAAATAATAATATAATTATTAAATTTATATATCTGGGATCCAGATTAGCGACCAAAGTTGGTCGCTAAATTCAACATTTCTTTGACCAAGAAGGTCTGACCAGTCCAGTCAATATTTTGATCAAATTAGCGACCAACCTTGGTCGCTAATATTTACTATTATTTTTTAATAATTTCAATTTAGCGACCAACTGTGGTTGCTTTTTCCGACAGGCCAGTTTTGATCGCAAAAGTTTGATCGCTTTTTACCGAATTTTTAGTAGTGTTTTCCGATGGACTTCAAATATACTCCAAAAAAAGCATATCATAGATACCTTAATCAGGAAAACACCAACTATTGACTTGGGGTGAATCAGGAACATCTTTCCAATGCAAAAACAAAAGAGACATGGGAGAAAGAATTCTCTTTGAATAACTAGTACTACCTCTAACCATAAAAATGCCAAAAATTAAACCTACAGTACCAAGACTGTCTTTTCCATTGAAATATAAGGTGAAGGAGAAGCACTAAGAGGCTCAACATTATCAAAAACACACCAAGTTATTACAATAAAAAAGTTGGACCAAGTCCTTAATTTATGGAATTATGATGGGCGTCGCAAATTTGTCCGTGATTCGGCGCCGGATTGCTTTTTCAAAAAAAGAATAGAAGGCCACAAGTTATTTCTTATAGTAAACATATGGGCTTATGTTCCAAACTCATATGCCATAACAATTTCTGTTTGGTAACAACGTTACCGTCTAAAACATATTCTCAACTAATATATATCGTCTATAGATATCTTTTTTTTCCATTGCGCCCTATCTTCTGCAGAGAATGCTAGCTCTAAAAATATTATTAGAAAAGAAGTATATTATCCATTTTACGAAGTGGTGAATATAGCTTTAAACCACTCAAAACGTGATTGGAAAGACCTTGAAATAACTGAAAAGATTACAACAAATAATGTTAAGGGTGCTCAAATACTAATATGTATGTTGCCTTACTAACTATAAGGTAAATTCAGTTCTTTTATATCAGAATAACTAGTCAATACAGACATGAAGCAGAAACCTTATAATTGAATTATATATATTAATAGAAAAGAATGTCTATATCCACTTCGTGATTACATAACAGTATTTCTATACACTAAAGTCTAAAAAACTACGGAAAGGAGGAAATAGAAGGGGACTCCGAGGTCTGCGGACACGGCATATGTACATTCAAGTTTCCGAACGGCAGCAAGCACTCTCAACTAATAGCGGGACTGATAAGAAGTACCTGGATCCGCACACAAAATATGTGCAGAAGAGTAGCATGACTACACCACAACGGTACCCAGTAAGTGCCAAGCCTAATCTCGATAGAGTACTGACGAGGTCATACCCGGGCCCCTACTGGGATATAATAATAAGACAGATGATAAAATAAAATGACGAAAAACAGATAATTTAACAGAAAGAATTCACAGAGAAATAATAACACATCATAATGAGATAACAACAGGGGCACTGCCGAGATACCGTCTCGTAGTGCCAAAAGTAAATACTCAATAGGAGATCTCTCGAGATACCGTCTCGTAGTCCCAAAAATAAATATGCGAGGAGATCTCTCAAGATACTGTCTAGTAGTCCCAAAAGTAAATATGCTAGGAGATCTCCCGTGTTACCGCCTCGTAGTCTCAAAAGTAAATGTGCAGGGGGATATCCCGAGGTACCGCCTCGTCGTCCCAAAAGAAAATATACAGGGGGATTTCCCAAGGTAACGCTTCGTAGTCCCAAAAGTAAATATGCAAGGGGTCTCCCGAGGTACCACCTCGTAGTCGTAGTCCCAAACGTAAACACACAACTCAAATCGGTGGAGAAAACAATTAACTAACAAAAATTCTACTGCTAAGGTTGATACAAATCATGTAAAGGCAGGAATTCATCTAAACATGCTGCACATAATGCAAATAAGCATTTAACACACGTAGACATGCGAAACTAGACTAAACAGGATAACTACACATGCTAGTATAACTCAATTAAGGCGTAACAGGCTACTACTCAGTGAAAAATCGGATATTACAATAATTAGCCCGTGTACGCACTCGTCACCTCGCGTACACGACGCTCACATATCACAGAAGTATCACAACAGTACCAAATCCTAAGGGGATTTCTCCCACACAAGGTTAGGAAAACCACTTACCTCGAACCAAGCTCAATCTGTCAATAAGAATGCCCTTTCCTCGATTATCCGACTCCGAATGGCCCAAATCTAGCAAAAAATAATTGCATACCATATATACAACTATAATAGACTAATCTAATTAATGAAATAAAGACATTAACAAGAATTTCGAAAATTGCTTTAAAAACTCGACCCCTGCCTACGTCTCGGAATCGGGTAAAAGTCGCAAAATACGAACACCCATTTAACCACAAGCTCACTCGTACCAAAATTACTCAAATCCGATATCAAAATCCTGATAAAAACTCAAAATTTTGGTCGAAGAACCTTTCAACTTTTTCCCCAAGTTTCTCAACCCAAATCCTTACTTAAATGATGAAAGTAATTATAGATTAATGGAATATAACCATAAATGAGTTAAGAATCGTTACCCAATAGCTTTCTTTAAAAAACCCTTGAATTGTCGCCTCAATCCGAGCTCTCAAAACGTAGTCCTTTTCTACTTAGCGATTTCACTTTTGCGGGCTTCCAGTCGCACCTGCCGAAATTCCATCGCAGGTACAGATTCCACTTAAAGTCAATAATGCCGCTTCTACAGAAAAGGGCTCGCACCTACATACCCGAATCTGTGGAGGACCTTCCGCTTCTGCGACCCTGCCCCATGCCACCCCTTTCCTCTTCTGCGGTCACTTTTTTGCATCTGCGGATGCGCATATGCGGCTCCCTTTTTGCACCTACGCCCCCAGCTGGGACAATCTAGCCTCGCACATGTGGCCACACGCTCGCTCCTGTGAGTCCGCATCTGCAGCCAACCCCACCTCAGGTGAGGTGACACCAGAACAACAGTGCTTCAGTAATTCCTCCAACTCCAAATTTGGTATGTTAACCACCCGGAATCCACCCGAGGACCCCCGGACCTCAACCAAACATACCAACAAGTCCTAAAATATCATATGAACTTAGTCGAGCCCTCAAATCATATCAAACAACGGTAAAAACACGCATCACCCTCCAATTCAAACTTAATGAACTTTGAAACTTCAAACATCTACAACTAATGCCGAAACCTATCAAATCACGTCCAATTGACCCAAATTTTTCACGCAAGTCATAATTAACATTATAGACCAATCAAACTTCCAGAATTAGAATCTGACCTCAATATCAAAATGTCCACTTCCGGTCAAACTTCCAAAAAATTAAACTTCCGCCATTTCAAGCCTAATTCAGCTACAGACCTCCAAAACACAATCCGGACACGCTCCTAAATCCAAAATCACCCAACAATGCTAACGGAGCCGGCAAAACTCCATTCTGAAGTCGTCTTCACACAATTCCAACTACGGTAAAAAATCTAGAACTTAAGCTTCCATATTAGGGACTAAGTGTCCCAAATCACTGTGAAACCACAAACAAAACCTCCCGCCAAGTCACATAAGCAAAAAAAGATACGGGTGATACTTTTAGAGCATAGAAACATGAAATACCGGATGGACTTGCTAGGCTGGGAGGCAAGGAAAACTCATAAGCAACCTCCACAACACGTCGCAACACCTCGAATGGGCCAATAAACCTTGGGCTCAGCTTGCCCTTCTTTCTGAACCTCATAACACCCTTCATGATTGACACCCGTAGCAGGACCCGCTCTCCAACCATGAATGCAACACCGTGAACCTTCCGATCCGCATAACACATCCTCGGGTAACTTCTCTCCCTCGGGTAACACATCCTTCAACAAACCAAGAAAAGAACTAAAAGATTCATTTGTCCATTTGAATGGCCATTTTATTTAATAAAGATGTAGCAAAAATGTAAGTTTACCAAAATTTCCTGCATCTAGGATATAGTACTTCATTTGCATCTTTCATGAGTCGTTCAAGCTTATCCACCTCTGGATGTGGTTGAATTGTTGATGGATGATGAGTATTTTTTTCTAAGTTTGGCTCTACCTATCCTCTTTCACTGATTTTATTATCCATGAACTCGGTAAAACCTTCAAAAGTATCATGGATCATTCCTCTCATATCATTACCCCTGAAAGGTTCTTGTCTACAATTAATATTCTCTTTAGTGTCATTTGATATATTGAGAGACTCCTCATGACAAAACCAAGTATCATATGATGGTATAATATCATTAGTCACAAGATGATCATATGATTTCGCTCGATTTACTTCATTATGTAGCACACATTTCGTACAGGGGCATGGAATTTTTTCTCCATCATGTTTGTCATGAAAAGCATGGTTTAGAAAATTCTCTAAACCATCCAAATATTCTGTACTAACTCTATCATAATTTATCAATATTTTATTCATATGATTGTCCATAACAATTGATTTTTTTTCTCTTCTGCAATTACAAATAGATAAAGCAAAATTTCCAAGATAAATTAGGAAAAGAAGCATACAAAAAGAAGAGATAAATTTATCAAAAGTTGTAGAAACAATAATATCACAAAGAACAATAAAGAATACAAAGTCCAATAACTAGTTATATAATTGCACACTAAAAGATAATAATTACATATACAACATCCCTGAAAGAATAAGACATCTTTAACAAGAGTCATTAAACATTCAAGTGTGGTTCGAGTAACTTACTAAGAGTTCTAAGCTTTTGCATATTAAAGAGAATCGGATTCTATAGAACTAACTTGAAGAAAAGTCATGTAACTTATGTCTTGTTCAAATTACTTTATGTATGGAGTGATATTGAAAAATAGCAGAGATCAAATTATCATATTATTTAGACAGAAATTATCAAACGACAGTAGACTCCTTTCTAAAAGATAAGTCTAAGAAGACATGAACTTATGATTTGAGAGGCTCATTGTACACCATGAAAATATTATATAGAGAAGCCTAGCAATTTCAAACCACAATCACTGTCCCTTCAAGAAAGCTGCAGAGAGTGCCATGGAAAGGAAAATCAAATTTGGTCTATTATTTTCTACTTATAACATATCACTATATTAAATAGCAAATTTAAGTGTTATAAATCTATAACTGATTCAGATTCTAGTACTAGGAACTTAATTTAGAAAAAAAGTGAGAAATAATATTTATTTGTAAAAAATGCCCTTTTCATTATTGTATAAACTCCAAGAAAAACCTACAGAATGAAGGTTGAATGAAAGCACACACTACTAATCATGATATACAATATGATTAAAACATCTTTGACTGTAAAATATTTGCCAAATAAAAAGAACAAAAGTATCTTCCTAATCATTTCCGGTAGCGTAGCAGAAGATGGGGTAGGGAAAGGATAAGTTTAGCCAAATTCTTCAAACTGGTAATTACCCTTAAGTTGTATATACTTTGATTTCTATTTAAGTTTTGCCAAAGGGTATAAAACATCCAGAAAAACCACGTGTTCTAACAACAACCAAAATAAAACAATTCTACACCTATCTCCCATCCAAACTCTACAAAGGTATTTTGGAGCAAAGAAAAATGAGAATTACAGGGAATGAGAGATTTGTATATTTCTGAAATATTTTCCTAAATTTTCCCAACACAGGCGGAAGGAATCAGCAGGAATATGTTATTTTAGTGTAAAAATTTGGAGGGAAGGATAAAAATAATACTAGAGTACTTTTTAGTGGCTATTTCCACTAAAAAAATACTTAATAGAGGATGATGCTTATTTATCACTAATTTTTTTCGTTTATAAATTTATTTAGTGGCCATTATTCTACTGTCGCTAATTAAATCCCACTAAAAATCTATTTTGTAGTGGTGAGCAGCACCATCACCTTGCAGTCAGGAATGATGCTCGTTCTGTTAAGCATCTTAAAGGCGATTTAGATTAGATTTGGTTACCATGATTGCAAGTGAAGTTAACAAACTCAAGCAATGGCGACAAATGCTTCATCTGTGGAGGAGCAGTTGGCAAATTTGACAGAAGAAATTTTTGGCTTGACCAAGTGCATACAAAGTCACGAAACTAGAATTGACAAGTTGACAAATAGAGTGGAAATTTGATGGAGAAGAGTCCAGCCATGCACATGGAAAGCTCCCATAAGTTCCGAAGAATGACCCTCCCCCAAAATAAGTAGCATCCCCCGAGGCTATCCCTGTCTCAAATGAAGGGATGATCCCATTTGATCAACTGAAGGAGTTCATTGAAGGGACTATCAAAAATGAGTATAAAGTTGCTTCCAATCCCTCCCTTACATACGCAAAGCCGTACACTGCAAGGATCGATATGTTGAAGATGCCTGTTGGCTATCAACCTCCAAAGTTCCAACAGTTTGATGGCGAAGGCAATCTAAAGTAACATGTGGCGCACTTCGTTGAGACATGCAACAATGTTGGGACTTATGGAGATTACCTCGTCAATCAGTTTTTCCGCTTGCTAAAAGAAAATACTTTTGATCGGTATACAAACCTCGAGAACGAATCAATTGATAGATGGGATCAACTAGAGCAAGAGTTTCTCAATCTCTTTTATAGCACAAGGCGCACTATGAGCATGGTGGAACTTACAAATACTCGTCAACGAAAGGGTGAACCTGTTATCGACTTCATCAATCATTGGAGGAATACAAACCTCAACTGCAAAGACAGGCTTAGTGAAGCTCTGGCATAGAGATGTTCATCCAAGACATGCATTGGAGACTACTACATCTTGCAACGTATCAAGTATATCACATTTGAAGAACTTGCAACTCATGGACATGACTTGGAATTGAGCATGGCCTCTGCTGGAAATGAAAGATTGCCCATCTATGAGCCTTGCAAAAGCAAGAAGTCAGGTTATGGAGAAAGTTTGTACCCATGTCTGAAAGCAAAGAAGCTATGAATGTCAAGATATCACCTTTGAAGTTCACAAGGAAGGTGATCAAGAAACAGAGTATGAAATCCACTTCTTTTCAAGATAAGCCAAGTGAAAAGTTGACTCAAAAAGAAATACACGAGAAGAATTACCTGTTTCTAGATTCTGATGTGCCTTCCATTCTTGAAGACTCCTCGAGTTAAAGTTCATTGAGCTTCCGGAAATGAATTTGCCAAACGAATCTGGGAAAACAAATGACCCAAATTACTGCAAATTTCATCGACTTGTGAGTCATCCTCTTGAGAAGTGCTTCATTTTTAAGAAGAAAGTTATGGACTTGGTTCTTGGAGAAAAGATCATGCTTGAATATGAGAAGGAAAGCACGAACCAAGTCTCTATCACCTTTGGCTCATTCACTCTAGATGAGCTATGCAGTTTAAAGGAAATAAAAAATGAAGAATATTGGAGAATAACAAAGTCAAAGTAGATCAGCCTGATGATGATGAAGGTTGGACATTGGTGACTATCGTAGGCGTCACATAAGAAGCACACAAAAGGAATCAATAGAAAAATCAACAATAAAAATGATGGTAAAACGACCACGGAAATAAAATCCAGTTAAGCATTTGAAGAAAGCAAAAGTGGAGGTGCACCACCCTCAAAAGTCACGACATTCAATGACCTTGGAGGAGTGCCAAGTTCATTCCGCACGAAGATTTCCCATGATGGTATTGAGGCTGCTTGTTGCAATGTTGATAAAGGGGAAGAAAAAAGTGATAAACTACTGTTGGCACCATCTTCGAAAAGCTCATCAAGTCCAATCCTCAAGAATTTAGTTCTTGAAAGGAAATTGTTACGTTCACAAATGATTATATTCTACTAGGTTACACTCCTCATAACTGCCCATTATACTAGATTGGCTATTTGCGCGATGAAACGATAAACCAAATTTTGGTTGATGGAGGATCCTCGGTGAACATCTTGCCAATTTGCACTGTGAAAGAATGTGGCATTCCTATGAATGAACTCTCAAAAAGTCATTTGATGATTCAAGGATTCAACCAAGGGGGGCATAGAGCCATAGGTGCAATCGGGTTGGGAATCACCATTGAAGATTTGCAATCAAGTCCATGGTTTCATGTGATCGATGCAGACTTCATACAACGTCTTTCCTTAGAGTCATTGGATACATGAGAATAAAGTGGTTCTATCTACCTACCATTAATGCTTGAAGTGTTAGGAGGGTGAAGTTGAGAAGAAGAAAGTTGCTGATGGGAAGCCACTCACCGAGGCAGCGTCACACTTCACTGATGTAAAGTTCTACTTGAAGAACAACATTGTGAATGAGCTAAAAGCTGATGATGTCATGAAGAGCAAGAATGCTGAGTCCACAACTAAAAGAGCCAAGGTGACTACTGGTAAAGCCAAATTTGTTGTTGAGGAGGTACACCCTAACTCTAATAAATCTTATAGAGGGGATATTGTGTCTTATGGAAATAAAGTAACTTCTGCGTCCACTATGACCCTAAAAAGAAGAAAGAGGAAGTAGAATCATCTAGTCTCGAAATGAACATGCTAAAGGGGTTAACTTTTCCGATCAAACGGATTAAGGAGATAAAGTTGTCCTCAAAGATTCTTAGAAAGTCTGTGTCTCAGAATTTGCCACAATATATAGCTTTCTTTACGAGATGTACGGGTGAAGGTTTTGATCCCAATATTTACAAGTTATTTACAAAGAATGGATACAATCCCAATGAGATGTCAAAGTTAGGGAAGCTCCCATCAGAAGCTATTACGATACGAGGCAACCACGTGAAGGTTTGGGATATAAACAACCCTCACCAGTGTGCATCTTCACTAAAAGAGAAAGCAAAAATTCATCCCATTTCTAAAGAAAATACCTCAAGTTTGTGATGTTAAAACATGTTCTTACTGATCGACTATCGAGATGTACCTCCAATTTCAACAATTCGAGATTGTGTATGTTCTTCAAGAGGTTGTAAAAGGACAAGCATTGGCAGACTTCTTGGCAGATCATCCAATACCTGATGATTGGGAAGTAACTGATGAACTACCTGACAAAGACGCAATGGTCGTTGAAGAACAAGCTCCATGGAAGATGTACTTTGATGGTGTTGCACATCATGAAGGAGCGAGTGTTGGCGTAGTATTTGTTACTTCTCAAGGGGAGGTTCTTCCCTAATCCTTTACGTTGACACAACACTACTCCAACAATGTTGTTGAGTATCAAGCATTAATACTTGGGCTTGATATAGTTGTTGAAATGAATTAGTTCCAATTGCACATCGTTTGTGACTCCTAGTTAGAGATTAATCAACTTTTAGGTATTTACAAGGTCAAAACACCTGAACTACGCCCATATGACAATTATGATAAAAAATTAATAGGGTGGGTCAGTGATGTGGTTGTTCAACATATGCTTACGAAAGAAACAAGAAGGTTGATTCTTTAGCTGCTCTAGCTTTATCATTAACTCAGCTTGATCAAGTGCAAGTTATTATCTGCCAAAAGTGGGTAGTACCGCCGCCTAATGACCATGAAAGTGTCATTGTTTCTGAAGTTGAGAGGGAAGAATGGCGACAACCCATTATAGACTACTTGACGTATGGGATACTTCCGAAAAATCCAAGAAGAAGGATCGAGATCTGTTGTCGCGTGTCGCGTTTCCTTTACTAAAAGAATTCCCTATATAGAAAATCGTTCGAGGGAGTACTCTTATGATTCTTAGGGGAGATGAAGCACTCCAAGCATTGCAAGAAGCACAGTCTGGGGTATGTGGATCAAATCAGTCTGGACTAAAGCTCCACTTCAAAATAAAAAGGATGGGATATTATTGGCCAATGATGGTAAAAAGATTACTTGGACCACACTCGAAGATGAAAGGCTTTCCAGTTCCATGCAAATTTTATTTATCAGTCTCCTGAGGTGCTACATCTGAATGTTGCATCATGGACATTTGACTCTTGGGGATTGGATGTCGTTGCACCGCTATCAAAATCTTCTGCGGACATTTGTGTATCTTGGATGCAATTGATTACTTCTCAAAATGGGAAAAAGATGTTGCTCTCAAGGAAGTAAAGAAGGATAATATTGCAAACTTCATCCAAGTAAATATCATCTATCTCTTTGGCATTCCTCGTTACATAATAACGGGTAATGGCAAGCCATTTGATAATAAGTTGATGAACAAGGTTTGTGATCTCTTTGGATTCAAACAACATAATTCTTCTATGTACAATACTGCCACCAGTGGTCTAGCTGGGGAATGCAACAAAAATCTATGCAACTTAATAGATAAAGTCTCCTCCAAGTCCAAACGAGATTGGCATGATCGTATGTAAGAAGCTCTGTGGTATATAGAACAACTCACCGCACACCAACACAAGCATTCCCTTATTCACTTGTCTATGGAGTCGAAGTTGTTTTTCCACTCGAGCACCAAATACCTTCATTACGATTAGATATTCAACAAAGGATCACTGATGAAGAAAATGTTCGCTTCGACTAGCAGAGTTGGAGGCTCTTGATGAGAAGAGGCTGGAAGCTCAAAAAAGTCTTGAATGTTATCAAGCTCGATTGTCTCGTGCCTTCAATAAATGATTTCTCCCAAGATATTTTAAAGTAGGAAATCAAGTCCTATACGAAGACCCATTATTACTTTCCATAAACCTGTAGGGAAGTTTACTTCAAAATGGGATGGGCCATATATCGTGCAAGAAGTTTATTCAAGTGGGGCCTGCAAGCTGGTTGATGCAGATGGCATGAGAATCAGCCATATCAATGGCAAGTTTTCGAAGAAGTATTATCCTTGAAGTCGCTACGCTCCTGGACGTACGAGCTTAAACCACATGTCATGAATCTCTTCAAATTTGAGCAAAATCATCATGTTGTAAAGCTCCTCAAAATACGAGCATAAATTTCAAGTCGCTTTGCTCCTTAACACAAGAGCATAACTTTCATGTTACTCATGTCCTGCAAGAGTATAAAATGTGTACGGCCCAAATAAAAAAAAGTTTTCTAGGTTAAAAACCTTGAGAGAGGCGGCCAAGGCAAAAGTAAGGACATTAAAAAACACTCAATCATTTCGAACTACGGCATGACTTGATCCTCTTCACCGAGGTATGTAGGCAACTTAGTGTTTCATTCTAAGTTCAGTCGCATGAGTTCAAAAGATATATAGTTCCCAATCTTCATTTGAGTGACGTATGATTGAATGTAATCCGTTAAATCAGCACTTGAAAATCTAACTGAAACAAAATTTTTCTGTTGAACTTTGGATCTCATTTGATTTAAAAGAGGCATGCCTCTATAGTAAATTGGTATCTTCAATAGGACGATTCTAAAGGTGTTTTCTTTCAAATTTTGGATATGTCTTAAATTTTGAAGTCTAGTTTCCAAGAAATCGAACTCTTCGTAATTTCGACGTTTCTACATAAGATACGAATTTTTTTATGAGACTCCACAAATATAAAACTATCAGTGTGGTGCAATATAAAGTTGGTTGCTGGGATGATTCCAAAGGTGTTTGATTTTGAATTTTGGATGTGTATTATATTTTAAAGTTTAATTTCTGAGAAATCAAACGGTTCATATTTTTGACGTTCTCACATTGAGATATATATTTTATACCACAAAAGGTGTAATGGTGATGAATAATATTATCTTCAAAGAAAAATGAGGATGTATATTGAAATACAGAGAAATTCAAAACATGCACGACAACAATGTTTAAAAGAAAGCAAAGTTCTATTATATAGACGTCAATACAGCATGCTAAGCAAGCAACTATTGATCTTGAACCGCAAGAAAAAAAATGAGAATGTGATAAAGTAAAATAGATAGAGCTTTCATTTCTAAGAATATTCGCTAGTTAATCAAATTCAAGAAAAAAGACGCAAAAAAAAAATACTCTATATAGGCTAATCTAAATACAACTTGTAATTGACGAAGTCTTGAAGGGTAGACTCTAAGTGTTGTTTCTTCTTCTCCACATCGGCCAAGTCATCAAAAATCGCTAAGGAAACATTTGAACATTAATGGTACTCATCTTAAGCAGATGAAACTCTGGATTCAATTTCTTCGACATCTTTCTTGGCGGCATCTCGCAGAGCTCTTAACTTCTTTACCTTCTCCTTCGCCTCTTTAAAAGATTGACTGATGGTAGACGATTCCTTGAGATTCTCTGATTTTTTATTTAAGACAAGATCAAGATGTTTCTTGGCTTTTAAAAATGACTCTGAATGTTTAACCTCCAAAACCTTATCGGAAAGTGTTGATCATACATGGTCGTATGAAGTAGCATAATGAAAGAAAGACTTAAATAGGTCTTCCAAGAAATATCGACACATTTTCCATCCATCTCCTCGAGAATCACTTGGACCTCGAATTGGAGAGTAGAAGTACGGTCTCCAATAAGTTCAGAGGGTTTAGCATGAATTTTTTCCCAGGCATCCAAGATTAAATTCTTACGAAGAGTCTAGACAACCTTTCTTACATCAAATATAGACATGTTGGTGGTGACCGTCTGTGAAAATTAGGCCCTGATTTTGCTATAGCTTCACCGTGAGGAATGGAAGTTGCCTCTAGATCAGACACATATATTGAAAGTGATTTTCTCGAGTCTGGATCCGCCATTGATTCACTACTATCTTGTGGCTCACTTTGGTGTGACTCAATTGAAATATTGACACCATTTGGTTGCATGGGAAAGATAAACGGTTAGTAAAGTCACTGGGGCATCATGGGATAACAAGAAATTTTTTATCATTACCTCGATAATGACCATAAAAGTCTTTGAAGCAATGCTAATGCTGTCAGCAATCTCAACTACACCAAAATCAGTGTCTCTTTGCTGGTTAAATAGGCTTCACCCGATTGAAGTTTTGATCTTCATGACTACTACCACTCTTATTTTGGGATGATTGTTTGTTGGAGGTATTCACAATGACCACTAATGGAAGGGAACTCTCATTAATTTGGTGAGCCAGAGCAGAGATCCTTTTCTTTTGAACTTCTTTATGTGGAGATCCCTTGATTTTGCATGGCACAACCATCTTAGAGTTTAATGTAGGGGGCGTGTATTCCTTGTTGTGCTCTCGAGGTATGTCCTCTAAAGGAGTAATAAAGTTTGGCCCAACATTGTCCACCAAAGTTTGTAGATTATCCTAGAGAAACTTCGTATATGCTTTTTCCCAGAAATACGTGTAGTTTGTGGAGAGAAGCTTCTTTGGTGAAGCTCGTGTTGGGGGAAAAAATTTTCGTGACATAGACCGATGCTATGTACAAATCCGCCAAAATTTGAGTCTTTCATCCAGAGGCACTGCGGATATAATTCTCCAAAGAATCATGGATGTTTTGGTAAAATCCAAATTGACGCCCAAACTGATGCGTGCTATAGGGCTCGATAATCAAAGAGTTACCATATCACAAAGGGAGATAGTTAAAACGTAAGCTCATGAATTAATTTGACTGTAACTCTGGTGCAAGTTCGTTATCCATAATAATAGAGATGCTGTCTAGTTAACATGGTTGTAGTCCAAATTATATTTTCCCTTTCATGGATGTGTTTTCTTGCATCAATCTTGTCAGAGTATGTCGTTGCACCCTCTCCAAGTATGCCACTATCAATGGAACAGATGGACCATTGGGTACTGGATAGTGAGTCTTGACGAAATAGGCAAGCTAACTGTAAACATAATGGATAGGAAAATAGACTTTGATTTGATCAAGTTGTGAAAAACATGAAATCTTATTCAAACCATTATAGATGCTTGCCAAAACTGGAACTGCAAGACTAAATTGTCGTCCAATTATCAACATACTTGCCATTTTAAAATACCGTTTCTTCATCACCGGACCATCCAGTCATCTTGAGTATGGCCCCATTAGGATTATGTGTTGACTTTAATCACGCGGTTTTCTTTTCCTTCCTAGGTGGAGTAGGTCAATATCTTAAAGCTTTATTATACCAAAATTTTACCCTACTTGCTCAAGGAAGCCTTTTGGTTAGCACCCGCACCACCTTCTTTAAGATGGTGAATGGCAGCAAACAAGTATTCGCAAGACCGAGGAATGAACCTCAATTTCTTTTCGTCTTCACCAGTGAGCTCCTTGGATTCAGGTATTACTTCCCTGTAAGGGGAACCATTGATAGGTAAGCCTCCAAAGGTATGTAAGTCCCAAAGAGAGATAGATAGTTCTCCGGCTGATGTAAGGAGTGTGTTCGTCTTGGGACACCAAGCTTCGCAAAATTCTTGCAGAATATTTGAATTTTGATCTTAAGTGAAAGCGAGGCATAGACGACATCATAAATCTTTGTTGAATACAAGGTTTTTGGCCTCTACCAAGTATGTCTTCATCCTATTCCCAATACCCTAGAATGTGATGATACTCACCCTCGATTGTTACAGTGTTTCCTAACGCATTTCTCCTTGGATTATGTGACGTCCTAAGCTCGAAAGGGTGCTAGTAATATTTAAATGATGGATCGACGTTTGGAGGGACCATGTCTTAGATGATCGACCGGAATTTGAAGTAGGGGGTATTTGTAAGCAATTAAAATTTATTTAATTTAAATTTATAAAATAATTTGGATTATAGATTAATTCAAAATATATTAGTTCAAACAAATGGTATGCGCTAATATAATTAAATTAATTATATAAGTCCAATATATATGGATTAAATAAATAAGGTCGAATCCATTAGGCTAACCCATTTAATTGGGCTACAAGTGACGAGCCCAATTCGTTAAGCCCAAGATGTCGTCTTCCTAGAGGCCCAGTTTGGTGCTATGTGTCAAATGATATGGACCCAAGTCAAGTGAAAGAGCCAATAAGATCGTGTCATGTGTCAAAATGACAAGGCGTGCCAAGTCAAATTAAAAGGCCAATGAAACTGTGCCACATGTGTAAGTGACATATTTTGGCCAATCAAATGCGGTCTTGTCACGCTTCAATCTGATTGGTCGGAAAGAGTCTGTTCTCATCACAACTCTTCTCTTCCACGACTATAAATAGGGAGCATCATAACTCAGAAAAGATATCAGAAGTTATAACAGGAACCAACAGATAGCTCGCAAATGTCGCAAATTTCTCTACAAGTTTCAAGCTCCAAGCAATCAATTTCAAGTTCAAGAAATCAAGTCCAAGCTCAATAACGAAGAACAAATCGAGGTTCAAAGAGTACGAGTTCAAATCAAAGTTCGAGCTAGTTGAATTCAAGATCATCATTTGTGGCAACAAACATAGATTCAAGATCAAGCTCAAAGGCCCTTAATTTATTTACTATTGGGAAGAAGAATCAGAGGAATCATAGAGATTGTAACACTCAAACTATTTAAAATTAAATACTACGATTGTTGCAATATTTTTCACTCTCAATTATTTTCTTGATGCAAATTTATTGTTTACAGATAGATTTGAATATATATTAATTGTGATAGAGTACATTGAGATTTTCATCTAATCTTAGTTTGGTCATGAGGTAATCTTATCTTGTCATTCTCATCATTGTTTTCATCCATTTTGCTATAAATAAATATAAGGAAAAGGTTCAAGTTGTCAACTATATGATCTGAAATTGCTCAATATTACTCTTCCATTATATTTTCGATCCACTCGTACCTTTTCATCTGCAAATTGTCTTGTATTTGTTCTTGTCATTTATGAAATTTCGGGCGAAATTGTGAATATAATCTGTATTCAAATTTATCCATATACATTTGACAATGGTTTAAAAGTATTCTTATTAGGTCAAAGCTCCATTAGGGGTTATAAGTCTCATCTATGATTTCATATGCTTCACCATACTCTAGTCTCACTAATTTCTCGTTGTCAAGTTTGTCACCATCTAATTCACTATTTTATTACTATTATTTCTTAGTACTTATTATGAAGTAATAAAATTACAAGACAATAGATATAGCCAAAGAATCTGGAGAGAGAGAAATATTTTTTTGAATGTACAAAATAAATTGATTGAGCTCCCTATTTATAGAAGAAAGGAAGTTGATGCAACACTTTTCAAGGAACAACTTATAAGCTGCCTGCAGAATGTCACGAGCCAAATCTCCCTCTGTAAGACGTCGTGACAACACCTAGTCTCTACGACTAGGTAAGCCTAACAGATCACGGAACAACATAAATAAAAATAGAATTTAACAACTAAACTGCAACAGATAACTATAAAATGATAAAGTGTCGCTCGGCATGTACAAGTAACCCAACAATTGAGTATACACAGAGTTCTCAAAACCTGGTAATCATAAGTCACAAACTACAGAAGAAAAACTAGTATCTCTATACACCAGAGCCTAAGTACGTACCGAAAGGTAAACAACATAGGAGGGAATAGAGGGTGAATCTGAGGTCTGCGGATGCGAGTAAATATACCTTGAAGTCTCCAAAATCTCACTACTCACTAATAACGAGGCTGATAAGAAGTACCTGGATCTGCACATAAAACATGTGCAGAAGAGTAGCATGAGTACACTATAACGGTACCTAGTAAGTGCCAAGCCTAACCTAGGTAGAGTAGTGACGAGGTCAGGTCGGGGCCTACTGGGATATAATAATGTGAAAATACTGAGAATTTTAAAAAAAGGAATTCACAGAGGAATAACAATACAACACAATGAGGTAAACGACAAGGGCGCTCCCGAGAAACCGTCTCGTAGTCCCAAAAGTAAATACTCAATAGGGAATCTCCCGAGATACTGTAAAGTAAATGC
Organism: Nicotiana knightiana; assembly: GCA_005239525.1. Taxonomy (NCBI): domain Eukaryota; kingdom Viridiplantae; phylum Streptophyta; class Magnoliopsida; order Solanales; family Solanaceae; genus Nicotiana; species Nicotiana knightiana. Next base: position 13,471 of record ML374348.1, on the reverse strand, counting down.
GCAAGGAGATCTCCCGAGGTACCGCTTCGTAGTATCAAAGTAAATGTGCTGGGGGATCTCTTGAGGTACCGCCTCGTAGTCCCAAAAGAAAATATGCAGGGGGGTATCTCCCGAGACACCGTCTCGTAGTCCTAAAAGTAAATATGCAGCGAGGATCTCCCAAGATACCGTCTCGTAGTCCCAAAAGTAAATATGCATGGGGATCACCCAAGGTACCGCCTCGTAGTCCCAAAAGTAAACACACAGCTCAAGTCGGTGGAAACACAATTAATAGCAATAACTCTACAGCCAAGGTTGATACAAATCAAGAAAAGACAGGAATCCAACTAAACAGGCTGCACAGATTTCAAATAAGCATTTAAGAGGCGTAGACATGCAATATTAGACTAAACAGGATAGCTACACATGCTGGTATAACTCAATTAAGATGTAATAGGCTACTACTCACTGAAACACTGGATTTTACAATAATTAGCCTGTGTAGACACTCATCACCTCACGTACACGGTGCTCACTTATCACCGAAATATCACAACAGTACCAAATCCTAAGGGGATATCTCCCACACAAGGTTAGGCAAGCGACTTACCTGAACCAAGCTCAATCAATCAATAAGAGCGCCCTTTCCTCGATTATCTGATTCTGAATCTTGCCAAAAACAATTACATACCATAAATACGACTATAATAGTCTAATCTAATTAATGAAATCAAGACTTTAACAAGAATTTCAAAAATTGCCCCAAAAAGTCGACCGGTGCCCACGTCTCAGAATCGGGTAAAAGTCACAAACACCCATTCTCCCACAAGTTCACTCGTACCAAAATTACTCAAATCCGATGTCAAAATCCCAATCAAAACTCAAAAATTTGGTTGAAGAACTTTCCCCCAAATTTCTCAACCCAAATCCTTAATTAAAGGATAAAATCAACTATACATTAATAGAATATAACCATAAATGAGTTAAATCATTACCCAATAGCTTCCTATAAAAATCTCCCACATTATCACCTAAATCCGAGCTCTCAAAGTCCCAAATGAAAATGAGATCAAACCCTCGAAATTTCCTCTTTTCTGCCCAGCGATCTCGCACCTGCGGACACTCAGCCGCACCTGCGACGCCGCACTACAGAAAAACCATAGTAGGTGCGGATTCCACTTATGGCCAGGGTTTCCACTTCAGCGAACTAGGGACCGCACCTGTGATACCACTTCTGGGAGACCCATCCACAATCCCAAAGCCTTCCAGGCCTCTCCGCTTCTGGGTTCATCCTTCCGCAGAAGCGGCAGCCTTCATGTCGCACCTGGACCACAAGCCAAGCTCCTCCAGACCGCACCTGCGATCCTCCTTTGGCATGTGCGTGTCCGCACCTGCGGCCAACCCCACCGCAGTGCGATGACACCAGAAGTTAAAAAAAATAACTTTAGCAGTCCTCCCAAGTCCAAAATGATTCCGAAATGATCCAAAACACACCCGAGGCCCCTGGGACCTCAACTAAATATACCCACAAGTCCTATAACACCATACAACTTAGTCGAGCCCTCAAATCGCATCAAACAACGCTAAAAATACGAATCACCCTCCAATTCAAACTTAATGAACTTTAAGTCTTCAAACTTCTACAACCGATGTCAAAACCTATCAAATCACGTTCGATTGACCCAAGATTTTTCACACAAGTCATAATTGACATTACAGACGTACTCCAACTTTCGGAATTGGAATCCAACCCTGATATCAAAAAGTCCACTTCCGGTCAAACTTCCAAAAAATTCAACTTTCGCCATTTCAAGCCTAATTCAGCTACAGACCTCCAAAATACAATTCGGACACGCTCCTAGATCCAAAACTACCCAACGGGGCTAACGGAACTGGTGAAACTCCATTTCGGAGTCGTCATCACACAGTTCCAACTACAGTCAAAATCCTATAACTTAAGCTTCTGTTTTAGGGACTAAGTGTTCGAAGCCACTCTGAAACCACCAAAAAAACCTCCTGGAAAATCACATAAGCATAAAAGGATACGGGGGAAGCAGTAAATAGGGGATCGGGGCTACTTCTCTCAAAATGACCATCCGGTTCGTTACATCCCCCCCCCCCCCTTAAAATAATTGTTCGTCCTCGAACGAGTATAGAGACATACTTGAAGTGATGAAAAGATGAGGATAACGGTTGCACATATCCTGCTTGGTCTCCCAAGTCGCCTCCTCGAACGACTGACCCCTCCACTGAACCTTCACTGAAGCAATGTTCTTTGACCTCAACTTTTGCACCTGCCTATCCAAAATAGCCACCGACTCAAAACATAAGATAAATCCTTGTCCAACTGGACTGAGCTGAAATCCAACACATGAGACGGATCGTCGTGATACTTCCGGAGCATAGAAACATGAAATACCATATGGACTCCTGCTAGGCTGGGAGGCAAGTCAAGCTCATAAGCAACCCCCCCCCCCAACACGTCAACACCTCGAATGGGCCAATAAACCTTGGGATCAACTTGCCCTTCTTTCCGAACCTCATAACACCCTTCATGGGTGACACTTGGAGCAGGACCCTCTCTCTAACCATGAATACAACATCACGAACCTAACTCTTCTGTCTAGACTGGTATGTGCAAAGTCGATCCTGAATCACCTTAACCTTCTCCAGAGAATCCTGAACCAAATATGCACCCAATAACCTAGCCTCGCCCGGCTCGAACCAGCCCATTGGAGACCAACACCGCCTACCATACAGAGCTTCATACGGTGCCATATGAATGCTCAACTAATAACTGTTATTGTAGGCAAACTTTGCAAGTGGCAAGAACTGATCCCAACAACCTCCAAACTCCATCACACACGCACGGAGCATATCCTCCAGTATTTGAATAGTTCTCTCATACTGTCCATCCATATGAGGGTGAAATGTTGTGCTCCACTCGACCCGAGTACCTAACTCATGATGTACGGCCCTCCAAAACCGTGATGTAAATTGCGTACCTCGGTCAGAGATGATAGATACCGGCATGACATGAAGCCTGACAACCTCGCGGATATAAACTCGAGCCAGTTGTTCGGAAGAATAGGTAGTCATCACAGGAATGAAATGAGCTGACTTGGTCAGCCTATCCACAATCACCCAAACTTCATAAAACTTCCACTGAGTCCGTGGAAGCCCAATAACAAAATCCATAGTGATCCGTTCCCATTTCTACTCCGATCTCCAACTTCTAAAGTAATCCACCCAGCCGCTGATGTTCATACTTCACCTGCTAGCAATTTAGACACCGAGCTACATACTCCACGATGTCCTTCTTCATTATCCTCCACCAATAATGTTTCCTCAAGTCCTGATACATCTTCGTGGCACCCAGATAAATGGAGTACCGCGAACTGCGAGCCTCCTAGAGAATCAACTCACGCAAACCATATACATTGGGTACACATAGCCTTCCATGTATCCTCAATGCACCATCATCTCCAATAGTGACCTCCTTAGCATCACCGTGAAGAAAAGTGTCAAGGACAAGAATATGGGGGTCATCATACTGACTCTTCCTGATACGACCATAAAAGAAGACCGAGAGATCACACAAGCCAATACTCGACTCGGCTCAGTAATATCCAAACTAACAAATTGGTTGGCTAAGGTCTGAACATCCAACGCCAATGGCCTCTCCGTTGCTGGTAGATATGCTAAGCTACCCAAACTTTGCGCCTGGCGGCTCAAGGCATCGGCCACCATATTGGCCTTCCCGGGATGGTACAAAATGGTAACATCATAATCCTTAAGAACTTCCAAATACCTCCGCTGGCACAAGTTAAGATCCTTCTGTTTGAAAAGATGCTGCAAACTCCGGTGATCGGTGTAGACCTCACAAGGGACACCGTACAAATAGTGCCGCCAAATCTTCAAGGCATGAACAATAGCTGCTAACTGAAGGTCGTGGACAAAATATTTCTTTTCATGTACCTTCAATTGTCTGGACGTGTAGGCAATCACCCTACCGTCCTGCATTAACACCGTGCCCAGGCCAATCCGTGACGCATCACAGTATACAGTATAAGATCCTGAACCTGTAGGTAGTACCAATACTGAGGATGTAGTCAAAGCTATCTTGAGCTTCTAAAAGCTCTTCTCGCACTCCTCTATCCACCTAAACGGAGCACCCTTCTGGGTCAGCCTGGTCCTAGGTGCTGCAATAGATAGAAACCCTCTACAACTCGACGGTAATACCCTGCCAAACAAAGAAAACTCCAGATCTCCGTAGCAGGGAACGGTCTAGTCAACTCTAGACTGCTTGCACCTTATTTGGATCCACCTTGATCCCAACACTCGACACCAAATGACCCAATAATGCCACCGAGTCTAGCTAAAACTCACACTTTAAAATTTTTGCATATTACTTCTTTTCTCTCAAGGTCTGAAGCACAATCCTCAGGTGTTGCGCATGATCCTCCCGACTTCGAGAGTACTCCAGAATGTCGTCAATAAACACAATGACAAAAGAATCAAGATAGGGCAGAAATACATTGTGCATCAAATTCAAGAATGTTGTTGGGGCGTTGGCCAGCCCAAATGACATCACAAGGAACTCGTAGTGAGCATACCGAGTCCTGAAAGCACTCTTGGGGATATCTGGCTCCCGGATCTTCAATTGATGATAGCCTGAACGTAAGTCAAACTTGGAAAACACCCTGGCACCATGTAACTGATCAAATAGGTCATCAATACGAGGCAATGGATACCTATTCTTCACTGTAACTTTGTCAACTGACGATAATCAATGCACATGCGCACAGAACCATCCTTCTTCTTCACAAACAAAACCAGAGCACCCCAAGGTGACACACTAGACCGAATGAAGCCCTTATCAAGAAACTCATGTAACTGCTTCTTCAATTCCTTCAACTCATGAGGAGCCATACAATATGTAGGAATAGATATGGGCTGAGTGCCTGGAAACAAATCCATACCAAAGTCGATATTTCTAACGGGTCGCATGCCCCGATGCGGGAAACACATCTGGATAATCACTCACTATTGGAAATGACTCAATTGTATGGGTATCAATACTGACATCTCTCACATAAGTTAGATACGCATCACAGCCCTTCTCAAACATTCGTTGAGCTTTAAGAAATGAAATAACTCTACTAGGAGTATACTCTAAGTTACCTCTCCACTCTAACCGCGGTAAGCCTGGCATAGCCAACATCACGGTCTTGGTGTGAAAATCAAGAATAGCATAATGGGACGACAATCAGTCCAAGCCCAAAATAATATCAAAATCTACCATACTAAGAAATAATAAGTCGGTTATGGTTTCAAAACCATTAAGAACCACCAAACTCGACCGGTACACACGGTCAACAACAATAGAATCTCCCACAGATGTAGACACATAAACATGAGAACTCAAATAATCATGGGCAACGCCCAAATACGGAGCAAAATAAGAGGACACATAGGAATAAGTGCAGCCTGGATCAAATAAAACTGACGCATCTCTATGACAAACAGGAACAATACCTATAATGAAAAAGTCGGAAGCAACTGCCTTTGTATGAGCAGGAAGAGCATAATATTTGGCCTGCCCTCCCCCTCTATGGAGACCCCTACCTGTCCGACCTCCACCTCGAGTTGGCTGAGCAGGTAGAGAAGTAGTTGGTGCTGTAATCATAGCCTGAGGACGAGGTGGAGCACGTGGTGACTGAGAAGTCTGTGGAGGTGCACCCCTCCTAAGTCTGGGGAAATCCCTCACTATATGGGAAGTGTCTCCATACTCAAAATAAGCTCTCGGAGGGTGTGCCTGTTGTGTCTAGCTCGGGCCAGGTCAGCTAGACTGGCCACTAAAAGCACCCCGTGCAAGAGGTGCACTAGATATTGGTAGTGCATAATAAGGCTCCTAGGGCTTAGAAGGGGCTGGAATACCACTGGCAGCTAGAAGTACTGAATGAACGGGGTGACTCACAAAACCTCTACCATGACGAGCTGCCGCTAGGGCACGAGTACCACTATAAGTTCCAGACTCTCGAGACCTCTTGGACTCCCTCTCCTCTCTCTCTCTCGAGCAAGCATACCCTCCAATTTTGAAGCAATACCCACAACCTGCAGATATGCAATATCCATATCCAATTCCCGGTCCATGCCAAGCCGGATGCTAGGGTTGGGACCTCGATAAACAAACGGACCCTCTCTCGAACTGTAGCAACTAAAGCTAGTGCATGTCGGGACAAATCACTGAAGCGAACTGCATACTCTGACAAAATCATAGAACCCTAGCACAAAATATCAAACTCTACGACCCATGCTCTGAGACTCTGGGAACATACTCTCTCAAGAACATGTCCGAGAACTGAGTCCATGTAAGTGAAGCTGCCTTAGCCGAACTACCCAAATCATAAGCACACCACCACTGATAGGTCGCTCCTCTAAGATGGAATGTAGTAAAAGAAACCCCACTCGACTCCGCTACACCCATAGTATGGAGGATACAGTGACACTCCTAAAGAAAACCCCGAGCATCCCTTGATTCCAATCCACTAAAGGTAGGAGGGTGGTACTACTTGTACCTCTCAAGCCTGAGCTGTTCCACCTCAAAAATTGTTGCCTTAACCTCGGGCTGAACTGAAGTTGTCGGCTGCATCGGTATGATCTCTAGAGCCTGGTCAACCTGAACCCGCTACTCTGGGGTACGAGGGGTGAAATTTTGTGCTCCTTGTTGGTCCCAAACGCACACACAAGTATACGTGGTCGTAGCAAGTAATATAATGTTAAATCGAATGTCAAAACCACAGAGACTTGTGTAAACTACTCACTAATTCACTATAATTGTTATTTAATCAATCCAAAAGNTAAGCAATTAAACGCAGAATTGAAGAAATAACCATATATTGAGTGAACTATAATCAAGGTTAAAGAATGTCGAATAACAATATTCATGGCTAAACCACAACCCAAGAACAATGGGTGTTTAGCCACTCATGCTAGAATCAAACAATTGCATACGTGTTGCATAAATTGAAAATACTAGAATAAGATGAAGAAAACTGAGAAATCCTTTGCTTCCTAACGATCCCGTGTGTATCTTCTCTCCAAAAATGGCATCCTCCCCCTCAAAGTTGTGTTTTTAGGTCTATTTATATGTTTGGGACAAACCCTAAACCTGTAGGAGACTTCTATTCAAATTGGGAAACACTTAAAACCTTCAAAACTCGGATTGGACCGGATCTTTTAATTTCTGAGTTAGCTTGCTTTGAATTCTTGAGCTAACTTCCTCAGTGAGTGCCACGGTTTTGAACTCAGTTAGCCTTCATTTATTTGCCACGATGTCCTTGATGTATTTAGCATATTTGGGCACCTCCTGCAGAATGTCTACCAGTGGAATATTGATTTGTACCTGCTTCAAGAGGTCAAGAAACTTTTTGTATGCTGCATTATCTTTCACCTTTTTTAGCCTTTGAGGGAATGTAGGGGGTGGCCTCGCAACAAATGGTGGGGTTTGCTCAGCCACCGCCTCCTTTGCTGGCTTATCTGATTCTTTCGGGTTGTCTGATGTTGATTCAATAGTGGTTGGTTTCTCATTAAAAGTTACCTGCTTTCTCTTTTTGGACTGGACTTCTTCCAATTGTTTCAGGGTTCCTCAATGACATAGCATAAACAGATACTTTAGGATTAGCTTCAGTGTCACTTGGAAGAGCCCCCGTTGGTCGGGTATTTTGAGAACTGGCGAGTTGCCCCACTTGACATTCTAAATTTCTCATCGCTACAGTCTGGGCTTGGTAACCAGCCATTATTATCTGATTAAAATCAAGTTGTCCGCTCATCATTCTCTTCATAATCTCCTCAAGGTTTGCTGATGGTTCAGCCTGAGGTGGTTTGTACTGCTGTTGAGGTGCTGGGTGCCGGTAGTGATTCTGAGTGCTTTGATTTCCACCCCAAGTGAAGTTTGGGTGGTTTCTCTAGTTGGGGTTATAAGTGTTTTCATATTGATTTTCTTGTCCCCTATTAGCGTTACCCATAAAGCAGATAGACTCTGGATTAACCGGGCATAAATAACTCGAATGACCCTTTCCACAGACTTCACAATATACCTAAATATGTTGCATTGGTTGGGCCTGTTGCACTGGTTAAGATTGTTGCTTGTTAATGATCAGGTTCATCTGATTGACTTGGTTAGTCAGTGTGGAAATCTGAGCTGACAATGCTGAGACCACATCTAGTTCAAGAACCCCTGGTGACTTTTGAACCACATTTCTCCCCATCTCACCTTGCCAGTCTGGATTGCTTTTGGAGAATTTATTCAGTAATGCAAATATTTCATCATAATTCTTCTCCAACACCTGACCTCCGGCTGCTGCATCTACCACAATTTTTGTTTGAGGATGGAGCCCTTCAATGAAAGTGTGAACTAACACCTCGTTTGACTGATTGTGATGAGGGCAGTCTCTGAGTAGTCCCTTGAACCTTTCCCATGCTGAATATAAAGATTCACCCGTTTTCTGTCGAAAGGAAACTATCTCACTCCTGATCTTTGCAGTTTTTCCTGAAGGAAAGAACCTTGCCAGAAATTTCCTCGCCAAATCGTTCCATGTTGTAATGGAATTAGCTGGTTCTGCCTTCAGCCATCGCTTTGCTTCGCCCAATAGAGAGAATGGGAAAAGCGTAAGCCTCACATAATCTGGCGTGACCCCATTAGTGATATAAGTATCACTGATTTCCAAGAAATTTAGAATGTGCTGTTGTGGATCCTCGTGTGGAAGACCCATAAACTGCCCGTTTGCATGAAGTAGCTGGATCATGCTCTGTTTAAGCTCAAAGTGCCCAGTGATTCTGGGCTTCACGATGCTGGAGGTGACATTAGCAATACTGGGCATTGCCACCTCCTGAACAACCATGTGTTGTTCCTCTGCCATGTTCACAGGAAATCGGATGAAGTCCTGAATATTGTCTGTATCTCTTGCTTCTCGCAACCTCCTGTGAAATGTTCTCTCGGGTTCGGGGTCAAAGCCGTCAAGTCTGTTCTTGCTTCTGACCCTACGCATTCAATAGAAGTTCCTGATATTAGAGAAAAAATCACGTGATGTTAGACTCAATGAAATAAACAATTAAAGCAAAAAACTAGAAAGTAGCNATATCGTACCCACAAGGACTTGTGTAAACTACTTGCTAAATCACTCTATTGTTATTTAATCAAGCCAAAATAAAATCCAGGAATGTAACTAATTTATACTACGATTCTGTGAAATAACTAATCATCAAGTGACAAGAATATTGTTGTGTATTCAGTAGAGACAAATATTCCAGGGTTGTGATCTATTCACCACTCGTATTGCATTCTAATTAACTCTCCCTTTCATATAATTCACTCATGGTTGCTAATTAATCGATAAACGCTCTCATAGCCTTCTCCCGAAGCACTACTCGCCTATTCTCAATAGATTAACGCCTATATTCCTATGAAATTAATCTATTAGAACGCACTAAGATTACGATGTTTAATTAAGCACGGTGACTAGGTATATTCCTATCCTAACCACAAATCCGCTCCCCTGAAGGGTTAAGATCGCGCTCTCTTCAATTCTTCTCTAATCTATATACGGCTTTCCCAAGCATAACATAGATAGTATATAGAATCTAACTGCTGGCCAGACAATTAAGCAATTAAACGCAGAATTGAAGAAATAACCATATATTGAGTGAATTATAATCGAGGCTAAATTAATGTCGAATAAAAAAATTCATGGCTAAACCACAACCCAAGAACAATGGGTGTTTAGCCACTCATGCTAGAATCAAACAATTGCATAAGTGTTGCATAAATTGAAAATACTAGAATAAGATGAAGAAAACTGAGAAATCCTTTGCTTCCTAACGATCCCGTGTGTATCTTCTCTCCAAAAATGGCATCCTGCCCCTCAAAGTTGTGTTTTTGGGTCTATTTATATGTTTGGGACAAACCCTAAACGTGTAGGAGACTTCTATTCAAACCGGCAAATACTTAAAACTTTCAAAACTCGGATTGGACCAGACCAAAGACCCCAGGCGTTAAGCCCCAAAAGCCCGGCTATAGCCTGGCCAGGCCTGGCGTTAGGGCTCTAACGCCCCCCAAACGCCTGGTCATGCAGGCTTTATAGCCCAAACACCCAGCTATAGCCTGGTATGACCAGGCTTTATGGCTCAAACGCCCGGCTATAGCTCGGGTCACTCCTTTTCGACTCTTGAGAATATTTTTGGTGTTTATGCATCGATTTTGCTCGGCTTCCATCTCCAATTCACCTACACATGAAATAGACTCCATAATGCACATATGACGTGTATTTTTATCATTAACGCACATAAAATGTAAGGTACATAATGCTTTAAACCATGAATTCTAGCCACGGATCACTCCTCTCCCAGCCTGAGATGTGGCAGGACCAAGTGGAATCAATCCAGTCTGAGCTAAGGTGATGAACATGCTCAGAAACTGGGCTAGATTCTCCTGGAGAGGTGGTGCAGCAACAGGTACCTCAGGTGTCTGCCCTCCAGTTAGAGCTACTGGAGGCTCCTCTGTAGCAGCTCGTGCGGGTGCTCTGGCTGCACCATATGGACGTCCTCAGCCTCTACCCTGACCCCGGCCACTCGCGACTCTAGTAGGGGAGCGGGTGCCTGGTCATCAGATCCTCACCATCTATGAGAGAATAGAAGACAGAAGTTTAGAATTTCGAAGTCAACAATTTCGCACGACAAGGAATTAAAGAAGTGAAATTTTCCTAACAGTTCCATAGCCTCTCGAAGATAAGTACATACGTCACCTTACCCATCCGCAAGACTCTAATAAACCTGCATGTGACTCCCGACACCAATGAACTTAGAGCTCTGGTACAAACTTTTCATGACCCAAATCTCCCTCCGTAAGACGTCGTGAAGGCACCTAGTCTCTACGACTAGGTAAGCCTAACAAATCATGGAATAACATAAATGAAAAATAAATTTAAAAACTAGACTACAACAGATAACTATACAATAATAAAATACCGCTCGTCATGGACAAGTAACCCAACACTATAGTATACACAGAGTTCCCAAAACTCGATAATCATAAGTCACAAGCTACAGCAGAAAAACTAGTATCTCTATACACCAGAGTCTAAGAAAGTACAAAAAAACAAACGACATAGGAGGGAATAGAGGGGGACTTCGAGGTCTGCGGACGCGGCAGATATACCTTGAAGTCTCCAAAATCTCGCTGCTCACTGATAATGAGTGTTTACCTCAAAAATTATATTAACAATCAAATATGATTTGTTGTTCTAAAAATATGTGATTTATTCTAATACTAGTTAATAATCAAGAAATATTGATTGTAATTAAGAAAAATATGATAGCCAAACCAATGTTGTCAAAGGGCAGAAGGCCTCGAGTTCGATAGCCTCGGGGGTATCGAGGTCGGTCGATGGCAGTAAATTATGAATAGTAAATGAAGAATAATAAAGCTGGAGAATAATATTGAGCACGTTAAACGAGAAAAGAAAAGTAGAATGTTCTATTTTTTGAATTGCCTCCCATACAAATGATTGGGGTCCCCTTTATATAGGAAGGGAAAACCCTAATATGGTACATTTCTAATTATGACAAATAATACTATTGGTACAACTTTATGACGGCTTAGTACGGAGTTGTACTATTTCTTACAAATTCTATTCGTCCTAACCACGTGTCCTTGGGGATTTCCCCCTTTTTCTTGACTATCATCGATTTTGCGCTGCCTCGAGTTAGGCCATGTCGGGTTCCCGATATATTCTCTCGATATGTGCATTCTAAGATCGAGCTTGATCCTTTCTTTGAGCCTTTTGAGCTCAGGCTCGACGTAGCAAAACCTCGAAATCGGACTCCCCAATTTCGGCCGTATGCAGATAGTCACGTGTTTCATAGAAGGGAATGATAAGAAACGAACTTGAATTCTTGACCTTTCGATATCCCCATCAGGATGTCAGCCACGTGAAGTCAATGATTGGTGTAACGGAAAGGTCTTGCAAAGGTCACGTCTGCACAGTTCCCAAAAAACTCATTAATCGATAAAACCTTTTGGCCGTGTTGTTCCCAAACGCACACGCAACTATACGTGGTCGACAAGTAATATAGGATTGTAAGTCGAGATATCGTACCCACAGGGACTTTTGATTAACTATCAACTAAATGAAACCCAAACAATTAATCTATTCAAGCGAATACTAAAGTATGAATATTTAACTAAAATTAATCTAGAATAGTAAACTATGAAATTAAAGAAACAATTGGCGAAATTAGAGACGAATTCAATGAGATCCGATATTCTAGATCTATGGGTTAGCTAACAATCCCGTTGAGTTTTCCACCTAAATTGTCTAATTAGTTTATCTGGTTTATTGATTGACGAGGTTAATATTGCTCGTAGCCTTCTCCCGAAGTACAACTCGCCTGTTCAAGATAACCTAACGCCTATATTCCTATGAAATTAGGATTAACAAGAACGCGTTAATAGTTCCCGTATAATAACCAAGCAAGGCGATTAGGTATATTCCTATCCTAACTGCAAATCCGCTCCCCTGAAGGGTTAAGATCTTGGTCTACCCAATCTTATATGCAATCTAGAATTCCCTCTCCCGAGTTCAATCCTAGATTCGTAGGAAGTATTCAATTGGTGATCAAGAAATCAAATAATTAAGTGCAAGATTGAATAAATAAACCAATATGATAAAATAATAAGAACAATTCAAGCTTCAAACTACAACGTTCATGTAGCACCCAAAAACTCTAGAACTAATAAACTATGAAATTAAAGGAAGAAAGAGAAGAAAAACTAGGTAGAAGAGTCCTTCAAGCATGGTGTGTGTTCCTCCACGTGAATTCCCCTTCAAAGTATCTTCGCCTCTTCGAAAATAAGCTTAGACTTGCTTTTATACGTGTTGGGTAGGTTTAGGACCGAAATAACCATGTCCCGGGTAAAATAGGTCAAAAAACTCGGCACCGGCGCCCTGGCTAGCGCCTTTGTGTACTGCCTCCAGCGCCACAGGTAGGGCTGGGCACTGCCTGTGGCGCCCAAAATCGCCACTTTGCCCGGTTTTTGCGTTTTCGTCCGTTTTGGCTCAAATTTTGCGCGTTTCGCCCCCGATTGACCCTGAATCATTCTTAAACATAAAAACACTTCAAATTAATATAAATCATCACATTTAACATCTAAAACTCACAAAACAAAAGTAAAACACGAGGCGATATACATAGAAATATATACACTTTAAGCTAAATATCAACACCCCACACTTAGACTCTTGCTCGTCCTCGAGCAATGGGACAATCTACTACCCTTCAACACGAACATATTTCATTATCAAGGAGTATTTTACTTTTCAATCACACACCTTACCCCTTCACTATGATCGATACCGACAATCAAGTGTGAATGATCACGCTCAACTATGTCTTCTATAAAGACTAAACGGGCGTTGCAAATATAAATCTG
>ML374347.1:6002-27992 GCA_005239525.1 Nicotiana knightiana | reverse complement strand
CCTCCCCCCAACTCTTTCCTCAAATTGCCTCTTGACATTTGGGTTATATGGTAGCAGATCCTTAACAATAAAAGGCCTCTCAGGGATTAGTGAACTCTGGGGCTACCACTCTCTGAATTTGTGGTCGGCCGTTTCAGAAACAAACTGATCCTGCCGCATTGGTGGCTTTCTTGACCGGAGAAGTCCTGTTGTCTGTACTTGGGTGTCACCACCCCTGCCATCATCTGGTGTCTCCTCGGAGCTGTCAAGGTTGATAGAAGCAGGGGCGGTGGAGTGAGCTGCTGCACTGGTATCCTGTGGGGGTGTGGAGTCACTGGAAAGACCCAAGATGTCTGAAGAGTCTGAGCTAGTGGGCTTGTTGACAAGACTCCTGGGTTTGGATAATGCCTCTGGGGAATTTTAACTTGTTTCAGATTGGTCCGGTGTTGGCTTTTTTTGTGTTTGCTTCTTCCCAACGGTCTTTGTTGGGCCTAATGGGGCTGCCTGTTGTTTGCCCTTTCCCCGACCCCTAGACGAGTCACCCCTCCCGGGCCCGCTTGATCGAAACATGAGGTTCGGACCAAAACCCGATCACGCATTCCCCTACGAGCCCGAATATAAAATTTATTTTGAAATCCGACCACAAAACGAGGTCAAATTCCCAAATATTCAAAAAGCCCTAACTATACCCAAAAGCCCAATTTCTACCCTTAAATTCCATGATTTTAGGCCTAGAATCTAATAAATGTTGATGAAAATAGAAGAAAATGAAGTTAGGATTACTTACCTATGAAGCTATGGTGGAAGAGATGCTCTAAAATCGCCTAGGAGGGTTGGGGAAGAAGGGGTTTATGAAAATGGTGGAGAAGTCCCGTATGTATTCTGTTTGGGTATTAAAATAACTGGGCGTTTTTTTTTGGTCTATGCGATCGCGAAGAAGGAGCTTGACCGCATAGAGGAATGAGTTCCAAGTCACTGCGATCGCAAAGGGGAACCTGCGATCACACAGGTTTACTGACCCCACCCTATGCGATCGCGAACAAGAGTATGTGGTCGCAAAGGGTATCTACCTAGCACCCCCCCCAGCTCTCATATACCCCTATGCGATCGCGGACAGGACTATCCGATCATATAGAGTACCAGAATTCCACCTCTCACACTACACTACGCGATTGCGGGAGGACCTATGTGATCGCATAGTGTTAGACACCAGACACCAGCATAAGCATTTTTACACCAGATTTTCTAAGGATTTTTGCACTCCGACATCTACCCGAAACTCACCCGAACCCTCGGGGCTCAAAACCAAATATACACACAACCTCAAAAACATCCTACAGACTTATTCGGGTAATCAAAATACCAAATTAACATCATAAACATCGAATTAAACCTCAAAATTTATAAAAATTCTCAAAACTTCATTAACTCCCAAATTTTCCATTTTTAGTCCGAATCACGTCAAACTAAGTCCGTTTCTTACCAAATTTCACAGATAACTCATATAAATCATACTGAACCTGTTCCGGGCTCCGAAACCATAATATGGGCCCGGTTTCACAGGTTTCACATCAAATCTCATTTTCAAAAACCTTTATATTTTTCAGAAAATAATTTTCTTTAAAAATTCATTTCTCGGACTTGGGACCGCGGAATTCGATTCCGGGCATACATCCAAGTCCCATATTTTCTTACGGACCCTCCGAGACCGTCAAATCACAGATCCGGGTCTATTTACCAAAAATGTTGATCAAAGTCAACTTTATTCAAATTTCAACACAAAAATATCATTTTATCAGTTTTTCACATAACGGCTTCCTGGATATACGCCCGGGATGTGCACACAAATCGAGGTGAGATCTAAGGAAGTTTTCACAGCCTCGGAACACAGATTTAGCTAAAATTATATGGGATGACCTTTTGGGTCATCACAATCTCCACCTCTAAAATAACCGTTCGTCCTCGAATGGACATAGAAAGGTACCTGAATCGGGGAAAAGATGGGGATATCGGCTCCGCATATCGGGCTCGGACTTCCAGGTAGATGCCTCAACAGACTGACCTCTCCACTGAACACGAACCAAAGGATAACTCTTCGATCTCAACTGACGAACCTGCCGAGCTAATATGGCTACCGGCTCTTCCTCATAAGTCAAATCCTTGTCCAACTGGACACCGCTGAAGTCAAGTACATGAGAGGGATCGGCAATATACCTCTGAAGCATAGATACATGAAACACCGGGTGTACGGCTGATAGACTAGGTGGCAAAGCAAGTCAGTAGGCCACCTCTACCACCTTGTCCAGAATCTCAAATGGACCCATGTACCTAGGGCTCAACTTGCCCTTCCTTCCGAACCTCATCACGCCCTTCATGGACGACACTTAAAGAAACACCCGGTCTCCAATCATAAATGCCAAATCATGAACTCTGCGATTCGCATAACTTTTCTGCCTGGACTGAGCTGTACGAAGTCTATCCTGAATAATCTTCACTTTATTCAAGGCATCCTGGACTAACTCTGAACCTAACAATCTAGCCTCTCCCGGCTCGAACCACCCAACTGGCGACACCGCCTACCATATAACGCCTCTTACGAAGCCATCTGAATGCTCGACTGATAGTTGTTGTTGTAGGAAAACTTAGCTAAAGGCAAGAACTGGTCCCATGAACCTCCAAAATCTGAATAGTACGCTCGGACTGTTTGTCCGTCTGAGGATGAAATGTTGTGCTCATCTCAAACCGTGTGCCCAACTCACGCTGAAATACTCTCCAGAAATGGGAGGTAAACTGAGTACCTCGATCAGAAATAATGGACACAGGCACACCATGCAGGCGAACAATCTCCCTGATGTAGATCTTTGCCAACTTCTCTGAAGAATACAAAACTGATACAGGAATGAAGTGTGCTGACTTGGTCAGCCTATCCACAATGACCCACACCGCATCAAACATCCTTTGAGTCCGTGGGAGTCCAACTACAAAATCCATGGTGATACGCTCCCACTTCCACTCGGGAAGCTCAATCTGCTGCATCAAACCACCGGGCCTCTGGTGCTCGTACTTAACCTGCTGACAGTTCAAGCACCGAGCTACATATGCTACAATATCCTTCTTCATCCTCCGCCACCAATAATGCTGCCGCAAGTCCTGGTACTTCTTTGCGGCACCCGGATGAATGAAATACCGAGAACTTTGGGCCTCCTGCAATATCAATTCCCGATGCCATCAACATCAGGTACACAAATACGACCCTGCATCCTCAAAACTCCCTCATCATCAACTGTGACCTGCTTGGCACCTCCGTGCTGGACCGTATCTCTAAGAACACAAAAATGACGATCATCATACTGCCTGGCCCGGATACAATCATATAATGAAGAATGGGCAACAGTATGGGCCAAAACACTACCAGTCTCAGAAAGCTCCAATCTCATGAACCGGTTGGCCAAAGCCTGAACATCTAAAGCAAGCGATCGCTCTCCAACTGATAAATAAGCAAGACTACCCATACTGGCTGACTTCTGACTCAAAGCATCGGACACCACATTGGCCTTCCCCGGATGATATAAGATGGTAATGTCATAATCCTTCAACAGCTCTAACCATCTCCTCTGCCTCATGTTCAACTCTTTCTGATTGAACAGATACTGCAAACTCTTATGATATGTGAACACCTCACATGGCACCCCATACAAATAGTGCCTCCAAATCTTCAACGCATGAATAATAGCTGCTAACTCTAAATCATGAACTGGATAGTTCTTCTCATGAACCTTCAATTGACGAGAAGCATAGGCTATAAGCTTGCCACCGTGAATCAACAATGCACCAAGTCCCACCCATGAAGCATCACAATACACGGTATATGGCCCTGGACCTGTGGGCAAGACTAACACGGGTGCCGTGGTCAAGGCTGTCTTGAGCTTCTGAAAGCTCGCCTCGCACTCATCTGACCACCTGAACTGGGCATCCTTCTGGGTCAAATAAATCATCAATCCTCGGCAAAGGATACTTAGTCTTAATAGTAACCTTGTTAAACTGCTGGTAGTCAATACACATCCTCATTGAGCCATCTTTCTTCTTAACGAACAAAACTGGAGCACCCCACGGAGAAACACTAGGCCTAATAAAGCCTTTATCCAACAAATCCTTCAACTGATCCTTCAACTCCTTCAACTCTGTCGGGGCCATATGATACATCGGAGTAGAAGTGGGCTAAGTGCCCGGAGCCAACTCAATGCAAAAGTCAATATCCCTGTCGGGTGGCATACTCGGCAGGTCAGCAGGGAATACCTCTGGAAACTCACGAA
The DNA here is from genome assembly GCA_005239525.1 of Nicotiana knightiana. Lineage (NCBI taxonomy): Eukaryota > Viridiplantae > Streptophyta > Magnoliopsida > Solanales > Solanaceae > Nicotiana > Nicotiana knightiana. The sequence goes on along the minus strand of ML374347.1, from coordinate 23,700 downwards.
CCACGGGCATAGACTCCATAGAAGGAACCTTAGCACTAGAATCACGAACATAGGCCAAATAGGCCAAGCAACCCTTCTCAACCATACGCCGAGCCTTCTTATATGAAATAACTCTACCGGAAGAATGACTAGGAGTCCCTCTCCACTCCGAATGAGGTACTCCTGGCAAGGCCAAGGTCACAGTCTTGGCATGACAGTCCAGAATAGCATGGTAGGGAGATAACCAATCCATCCCCAAAATAACATCGAAGTCAACCATATCAAGAAGTAAAAGATCTACATGAGTCTCCAGACCACCAATAACCACTAAGCATGAACGGTAGACTCGATCCACCATAATAGAATCACCCACCGGGGTAGACACATATATAGAAGTACTCAGGGAATCACAGGGCATGCTCAGATAAGGGAAAAAATATGAAGACACATAGGAGAATGTAGAACCCGGATCAAATAAAACCGAAGCATCTCTGCTGCAAACTAAAACCATACCTGTAATAACTGCATCAGAGGCCTCAGCCTCAGGCCTGGCAAGAATAGCATAGCATCAGGGTGGAGCCCCTCCAACCTGAACATCTCTGGGTCTGCCTACTGCAGGCTGACCTCTACCTCTCGTGGCCTGCCCTCCGCCTCTAACTGTTTGGCACCTCGACCTCCACCCCTAGCTGGCTGAGGGGGCGAGGGTGCAATTGGTGCAGGAATCATAACACGGGAACCCTGATACTGAGAACCACCGGGACCTCGGGGGCAGAACCTGGCAATGTGCCCCACACCACCACAAGTGAAACATGACCTCGACTGCTGAGAATGTTGTCCCTGAAACTGTCCCTGACGACCAAGATAACCGCTCTGGAAGCTCTGAAGTGGCGGTGCACTGATAGGAGCTGGTGGTGCATTGCGGGATACCTGGAGTGCTGACTAGAATGGTCTAGGAGGATGAACTCTGCCAAAAGAATCTCTGCCTCCAGATGAGGCGCCACTGAATCAACCGGAATGGCGAGGTCTCTTGTCAGACCCTTGACCACTGCCCTGTGATAAGACCATCTCAATACGCCTGGCCACATTGGCCGCCTCCTGGAATGAAATATCAGTACCTGTCTCTCTGGCCATCTGGAGTCTAATAGGCTGAGCTAGACCCTCAATAAACCTCCTCACCGTATCACAATCAGTGGGGAGTATCATGATAGCGTGTCGGGCCAAAGTAATGAACCTGGTCTCATACTGTGTAACAGTCATAGATCCCTGCTCGAGGCGCTCAAACTGCCTCCGAAGATCCTCCCTATGGGTAACTGGTAGAAACATCTCCAAGAATAACTCGAAGAACTGAGCCCAAGTCAAAGGCGAACTGGTTTGGTCAAACAGTAGTCCCTCCACCAAGTCTTGGCGGTACCAGAAAGACGGAATGTAGCAAAATCAACTCCATTGGACTCCACGATGCCCATGTTCCGAAGAACTTTATAGCAACTGTCCAAGAAATCCTGGGGGATCCTCTGATGGTGCACCAGCAAATGTAGTAGGAAATAGCTTGGTGAACCGATCCAATCTCCACAAAGCGTCGACAAACATAGCTGCCCCCTCAACTGTCTGTGCCACAAAACCCGTCTGAGCTGCTCTAGCTGCCTGAGGTGCTGGAGTCTGGAACTGAGGAGCTAGTTGCTCTGGTGTGCAGGTAGCAGGAGTCTGGGTCCCTCCCCCATCCTGAGAGACGGCTGGTGCAGTAGGAAGAAGACTGGCCTGAGTCACGCTCTCCATAAGTCCCACTAAATGGACCAGAGCGTCCTGAAGAACTAGGTGGCAATGAACCCCTCTGGGACCTGAGCTGGTCCGACTGGAACTGCCGGAGCAGGAATTTCACCGGTAAAGTCTACCTGTGGGTCCTCTACTGGTGCTGCTGCTCTGGGCTGAGCCCTGGCTCTGCCTCGGCCTCGTCCTTGGCCCCTCGTAGGAGCTGCAACAAGAGGATCGTGCTGCTGATCGATAGATGAGGAAGCACGCGTTCTCTCCATCTGCGAGAGAATAGAATAGAAAATCAGTTAGCATTTAGAATTCAAATCGCACGACAGCGAAGAAGAAACGTGAAGTTATTCCTAACTTTGCAGCCTCTGGGGGATAAGTACAGCCGTCTCCGTATCGATCCCTCAAACTCTACAAGTTTGTCCGTGAATTGTGAGACCTAGGCAACCTAGTGCTTTGATACCAATTTTTCACGACCCGAAATCCCACCTTCAGGCCGTAATGGCGTCTAACGTTGAACCCGCTAGACAAGCCAACGTTACTCGTTATTTTGATTTATTCCTTTGTTATTTAGAATTTAAAAAGTGAAATACAAGAACAAATAGAAATAAGAATGCGGAAGATAATAAATTCAACAACTTAAATAATAGATCTTACGAAATTTCCTTAAACATACCCCCAGAACTGGTGTCACAATTTCACGGACAGTCTAAGATTTACTAAAAACATGAGTATGAAATAAACGAGTGTAGCTATCTAGAAATACAAAATAAGACTGAAGGAATGAAATAGATGGTGACGCCAAGGCAAGCGGATGCTTGTAGGACTACCTCGGTGTCGCCGTGGACTGAAGGATACTCCTTCGCTCAATGTTCACTGGGTCCGGCTCCGTAATCTGCACAACATAAAGAAGTGCAGGTGTAGCATCACTACAACCGACCCCATGTACTGAGTAAGTGCCGAGCCTAACCTCGACGAAGTAGTGACGAGGCTAGGACACGACCACACATAACACCTATGCAATTCAATAGTATACAGGAAATAATGACAGGAAATAATCAAGTAAATACAACAACGGGGGAGAACATGCTGGGGATATAGGGCAATAACTAGCTGAAACAACAGAACAAGATAACAATTGGAATGCATAAATAACAACAGGAATTAACAGCTCTGAATAAGTAAATAAACAGAAACGGCACGGCATGTCCCCTTGTTCATAACCACACAATTGCTCAGCACAGAATGTACCCTTGTGCATAAATAAATAATCACTCTGCACGGAATGTCCCCTCGTGCATAACCTCACAATCACTCGGCACGGAATGTCCCCTCGTGCATAACCTCACAATCACTCGGCACGGAATGTCCCCTCGTGCGTAAATAAATAGTCACTCGGTTTGGAATTTCCTCTCTTGCATAACCTCATAATCACTCGGCATGGAATGTCCCTTCGTGCATAAATAAATAATCACTCGGCACGGAATGTCCCCTCGTGCATAAATAGATAAGTCACTCGGCACGGAATGTACCCTCGTGCATAACATGTATAAAATCAAAAATTTGACAGGAAAATTCAACAAATAGAAACCTCAAATGCACAGAAATATTCAATAAGGATTCTACCGTCCCGGCAAGGGACTCAGCTATAACCAATCTCACTCAGAGGTATAATTTAACAAATAATCCTCAACCGAACGAGTAATCAATAACATTCTACATCATGATATATCCTCAATGTATCACTTCCAGAATAACAATTAATTCATAACACAGAGAATATCAAAGAACACTATGAAATTCATCAAGTTCGACTCACGGGCATACTTGACCACAACATATAGGTACCCGTCACCTCACCTATACGTTGGACATGGAATAACACATACCAAATAAGACTTTATACCTATTCCCTCAAGCTAAGGTTAGGCCAAACACTTACCTCGGCTCCAAGAATGCAAATCAAGACTCTAGCACCGCTTTTCCTCTTGAATCCGACTCCGAAACAATCGTATCTAGACATAATCGACTCAATAACATCAAATATTTCTCAACAATTCAATTTCAAAGCCTAATTATAGATTTTCCAACATTCTTCCAAAAATTCCAAAATTCGACCCCCGGCCCGCTTGGTCGAAACATTCGGACCAAAACCCGATCACCCATTCCCCCACGAGCCCGAATATACAATTTATTATGAAATCCGACACCAAAACGAGGTCAAATTCCCAAATATTCAAAAAGCCCTAACTCTACCCAAAACCCCAATTTCTACCCTTAAATTCCATGATTTTAGGACTAGAATCTAATAAATGTTGATGAAAATGGAAGAAAATAAAGTTAGGACTACTTACCTATGAAGCTATGGTGTAAGAGATGCTCAAAAATCGCCTAGGAGGGTTGGGGAAGAAGGGGTTTATGAAAATGGTGGAGAAGTCCCGTATGTATTCTGTTTTGGGTATTAAAATAACTGTGCATTTTTTTTGGTCTGTGCGATCGTGAAGAAGAAGTTGCGATCGCATAGAGGAATGAGTTCTGAGGCACTGCGATCGCGAAGGGGAACCTGCGATCGCACAGGTTTACTGACCCCACCCTATGCGATCCCGAACAAGAGTATGCGATCGCACATGGTATCTAACCAGCCCCCCAACTCTCATATACCCCTATGCGATCGCGGACAGGACTATGCGATCACATAGAGTACCAGAATTCCACCTCTCACACTACACTATGCGATCGCGGGAGGACCTATGCGATCACATAGTGTTAGACACCAGACACCAGCAGAAGCATTTTTACACCAGATTTTCTGAGGCTTTTTGCACTCCGACACCTACCCGAAACTCACCCAAGCCCTCGGGGATCAAAACTAAATATACACACAACCTCAAAAATATCCTACGGACTTCTTCGGGTAATCAAAACACCAAATTAACATCATAAACATCGAATTAAACCTCAAAATTTATAAAAATTCTCAAAACTTCATTAACTCCCAAATTTTTCATTTTTAGTCCGAATCACGTCAAACTAAGTCCGTTTCTTACCAAACTTCATAGATAACTCATATAAATCATATTAAACTTTTTCCGGGCTCCGGAACCATAATACGGGCCCGGTTTCACATGTTTCACATAAAATCTAATTTTCAAAAACCTTTATCTTCTTTAGAAAACAATTTTCTTTAAAAATTCATTTCTCGGACTTGGGACCACGGAATTCGATTCCGGACATACGACCAAGTCCCATATTTTCCTAAAGACCTTCTGGGACCGTCAAATCACAAATCCTGGTCCGTTTACCAAAAATGTTGATCAAAGTCAACTTTATTCAAATTTCAACCCAAAAATATCATTTTTATTAGTTTTTCACATAACGGCTTCCCGGCTATACGCCCGGGCTGCGCACGTAAATAGAGGTGAGATCTAAGGAGGTTTTCACGGCCTCAGAACACAGATTTAGCTAAAATTACACGGGATGACCTTTTGGGTCATCACACCAGAGATAGTAGACTTTAGTGTTGCATGGAGTAAAACATTGATGAATGTACAATTTCGCTGTCAACAGAAAAATAACCGCTGCAGCGGAAGGGTCATCGCTATCAGCGGAACAATAACCGCTGCAGCAGAAAGGTCACCGCTGTCAGCGGAATATTGACCGCTGCAGCGAAAGTTGGGGGTTCAGACTACCCCAGCTTCTGATCTTCCAAAATCACGTCTAGTGGAGAAAGGGCCACTGCAGCGAAAGGCCACCGCTGTCAGCAGATTTAGGGACGCTGCAGCAGAAATTGCATCTTAAAATGTTGAACTGCCCAAATGATTTCGATGTCAGCGGATTTTAGGTCCGCCGCAACGAAATTCCACACTAACTTGTACCAACAGTGGTTTTCAAACTAGGGTTTTATCAGTTTTTGCAAAATTTAGACATGAGGCACATGTAATAAGAACCCTATATCCCCTTAGGCAACAAGAAATCACTACCCCATAGATTTTAACACATTGATGAAACATGTTCAAGCATTAGGGCTTAAATGAATGCATTTGTAGACAAGAAAAACTAATAATAAAAACAAGCTAAAACTTAAAATCTACAAATAAAAACAATTAATATGAACATACCACTGCTAGTAGATGATGATGTATGTGAGAAAATTATGGAGCTTAGGCATACAGTGAAGAGCTTGAGCACGATAAAATTTATCTAATAGTGCCAAATGGGTGAAAAGAGTAAAAGGAGGGGGCCCTGCATATTTATAGCAGAGGACTGGGTCCCCACCGACTTACCTAGTGCGGCAGCGAAATCTTACCGCTGACCGCGCTTTTGTGAATTTCACAGAGCTGGGAACCATATCTCTCCGCTGTCAGCCAAATTTTGACGCTACAGCGGAATATCACCGCTGTCGCCAAATTTTTGGCCGCTGCAGTGAAATGGAGATCCAGAGAGTTGTGACCTCTTTAGAATTTAGCTCAAATTTGTCGCGACAATGGTAGGTTTTCCGCGACAGCGTTTTGGTGACCGCTGACCACGAAAATGTGACCACCGCAGTGGTTTTTAGCTGGTAGTCCAATTTTTTCCAGATTATGCTCCTACACTGCAATCACCAAATCCTACACCACTTCATAAACAGGTTAGTTGAAGAAAAATCTACTCTAACAAAAATAAACAAAAATAATGAAAAGAAAAACACTTGGGTTGCCTCCTAAGAAGCGCCTGATAACGTCGCGGCACGACACATGCTACCATGATCAAATGAATTTCAATAAAGCCACCACGTGGCTATCTTCAAACTTCCCCAAGTAGTGTTTGCCCCGATGCCCATTCATACGAAAAATTTCACCATTCTTGTTTTTTAGGTCAAGGGCACCAAAGGGTGTAACCAATACTAGTTCAAACGGACCACTCTACTTTGATTTGAGTTTGCCCGGAAATAGACGAAGCCTTGAATTGAAGAGCAATACCAAGTCTCCCACTTTGAATTCCCGGTGCTTAGCATACTTATCATGCAAATACTTCATTTTCTCCTTGCACAAAGAAGAGATTGCATAGGCATGGAATCTAAACTCACCAAGCTCATTAAGGTGATCAAAACGAAGATTTGAAGCAGAGTCCCAATCCAAGTTCAACTTCTTCAAAGCCCAAAGTGCCTTGTGCTCCAATTTAACCGGGAGGTGACATGCTTTACCATACTTTCCCACTGGCTAGAGGATGGTAAGGAGTGGACACTTTGTGATTTACCCCATACTTGGAAAGCGACGAATCAAAAGCCCGATTGCAAAAATGAGATCCCCCGTCACTTATGATAGCCCGAGGAGTCCCAAATTGTGTGAAAATATTTTTCTTGAGGAAACCAACCACACTCCAGGCTTCATTATTGGGTAAAGCCACGGCCTCAACCCATTTTGAAACATAATAGTGACGACCCAAAGGGTCATCACCTAGTTTCTTACACATTCCATGCTTCCGAGTCCTTGAAAACCTCATCTTTAGTTACCTCGATTTGCGTGTGCATTTCGAGCACGTAGCCGGACAATTTAAATATGAAATTTTGTGAAAAAATGCAAAAAGTTTGATATTAAAATGAGTAAATTTGAATTCGGTCAACATTTTGGGTAAACGGACCGGGACCCGCACCTGTGATTTTACGGTCCCAGAGGGTCCATAGGAAAATATGGGACTTGGGCGTATGCCCGGAATCAAATTCTGAGGTCCCAAGCCCGAGAAATAAATTTTTGAGTAAAATTGTTTTTCTGAAATTTATAAAGAAAACTTAAATGAAAATTGGTTAGAATGTGTTGGTATCAGGCCCGTATTTTGGTTCCGGCGCCCGGTACATGTCTTATATGTGGTTTAAGATATTTTTGTGAAGGTTGGTTGAAATTGGATATCGTTTGACGTGTTTCGGACTTAAAACTCTAAATTTGAAAGTTTATGAAGTTTGAAGGAAAACTAGTGATTTTGATGTTGATTCATTGTTTTTGATGTTATTTTGGTGGTTTCATTACTCGAATAAGTTCGTAGGATGATTTTGAGGTCGTGTGTACATTGGGTTTGAGGTTCCGAGGGCTCGGGTGAGTTTCTGGTAGGTCCCGGGAGGTCTTTAGGCTTAAAATATAGCTGTTGGAGGTCACAGAAATCAGATCCCTGAACTTACCGCCGTGGTCCGCGGTCCTTTTTCGCGGACCGCACTGAGAGCTTCGCGGCCGCGGTCGATTTTCGTGGTCCGCGGTGGAGGAGCTGGGCCACTGGTCCGACTTCGGAGGCCTATATATTTTGACCTACAAGGAATTTTGAGATGATTCAAAAAACAAAAGTTGTAGCCCTTCGTGTCTAGTTTCCAGAAAGGTAAAGAAATTGTAATTTGGACATCTGTAGAGAAAGTTATGGCCAAAATACTAAAGCATTTCACTGTAGTCATTCTTGGTTTTCTTCAGCTTTTCTTGGCCTTTGCTAGCGCGGCCACAATCCATTTTTCATGGTTCGCGGTGGGAGACCTGAAGGGGGTATAAATAGATGGGAATTTCAGTTATTTTCATTTTTCAAAGCCCTAAAAACATAAGAGGCGATTTTCCAAGCACTCTTTCTTCTCTAAAATATTAGTAAGTGATTTCTAACTCATTTTCCTTACTCCTTAACTTCTTTTTACAAGATTTCACCCTGGAATCTAAGCCTAAAACATGCAATTTAGAGTAGAAAATTGGGAACTTGGGTAGAGTTAGGCCCTTTGAATTTTCTTGATTTAGACCTCGTTTTGGGGTCGAATTTGAAAACAAATTATATATTCGGGCCCGTGGGTGAATGGGTGACATGGTTTTGATCCGAGCTTCGTGTTTGGACCAAGCGGGCCCGGGGTCGAATTTGCTTATTTTGGAAGAATGCATGAAAATGGGTAATTAGGCTATGTAATTGAATTATTGAATCATTATTGATATACTTGAGTTAATTATGTCTAGATAATACCATTCCGGAGTTGAATTCTAAAGGAAAGGTGGTGTTAGAGGGTTGATTGCTATATTTTGGACCCGAGGTAAGTGTTTGGTCTAACCTTAGCTTGAGGGAATAGGAGTTGAGTCTTATTTGCTACTTGCTAATTGTCGAGTACGATGTATAGGCATGGTGACGAGTATCTATACATTGGTGTCTCGCATGACCGTGAGTCTTTATATTACGAATATTATGATTTTGTTGTAACTTCCATGCTTAATTGATGATTTCTATATGTTGTAAAGAGCATGTGAAGGGAATTGTGATCTTTAAACTTCGAGGAGGCATTGGCTCGAGTTGTAACACGAACGGTGAAGATATATGAGATAATTGAATCCTTTGGAGCATTGGCTCAAGTGATAGAGTAAATTATGAAATGAAAGTGAAAGAAAGAGAACGAGTTATTAAAATATACCCTTACCGGGTCATTGTTACTTTAGTGATTATCTCCCTTGCTGGGATGTTGAGATTACTGTTATTGTTCCCTTGCCGGGATTTCTATTTCTATTCTGTTTACTCCCTTGCCCTTGTTTGTGATTGTTGTTTGGGTAAGGAAGAGTGTTAAAGCACGAACGGTTATGTCGTGCACTGTTTGCTATTGTGAGGAAGAGTGTTAAAGCACGAAGGGTGATGTCGTGCACTGTTTTCTATTGTGAGGAAGAGTGATAAAGCACAAAGGGTGATGCCGTGCACTGTATGGTGAGATTACTGTTATTGTTCCCTTGTCGGTATTTAATTGTTTAGTGGATGTTCCCTTGCCGGGATTCCTATTTCTATTCTGTTTACTCCCTTACCCTTTGTTTGTGATTGCTTTTTGGGTGAGGAAGAGTGTTAAAGCACGAAGGGTGATGCCGTGCATTGTTTGCTATTGTGAGGAAAGAGTGTAAAGCACAAAGGGTGATGCCATGCATTGTTTGATATTGTGAGGAAAAAGTGTAAAGCACGAAGGGTGATGTCGTGCCGTATGATGTACCATTCTGTACAGATATTCATTTATTATACTGTGAGGAAAGAGAGTAAAAACACGAAGGGTGATGCCGTGCCATGATTTACATTGATTACATTATACATTGCATAGTGAGGAAGAGAGTAAAAGCACGAAAGGTGATGCCGTGCCATGATTTACATTGATTACATTATACATTGCATAGTGAGGACGAGAGTAAAAGCACGAAGGGTGATGCCGTGCAAGTTTGTGATTTCTAATCCTTATTGATATTTTGACCTTGTTGTTCCTTTCTTTATTTGAGATTTCTTATATGAAACTGTTATCTCCCCACAGTGTGTCCCTTTCCTTTATTGATTGATTACTTCCTGTTTCTTTTCTGTTGTATATATATATATATATATATATATATATATATTCGAACTGCACAGGTTTACTTGGTAGTCCGGTCCTAGCCTCGTCACTACTTTAACGAGGTTAGGCTAGGCACTTACTTAGCATATGGGGTCGGTTGTACTGATACTACACTCTGTGCTCTTTTGCACAGATCCAGGTCTTGGACAGCAGCAGTAGTGCAGGAGTAGGCCTTTAGTCCAGCAAGATACCGAGGTAGCCCTGCAAGCATCCGCATGCCCGGCGTCTCCTCTATCTATTATTTCAGTATGTTTTCTCATTGTACTCGAGACAAACAGTTGTGTTTTCTTTCAGACGATTGTATTTAGTACTCTTAGTAGTTCGAGAGTATTGTGACACCAGTCTTTGGTAGAGGCTTATGTTGAATTTTCCGCATTTCTATTCAGTTTACTACAATTTAAGACTTCCGCTTTATTATTAAATTCCATTGTTTGCATGTGATTGCTGAAAATTGTTAAATGAGGTAACGTGTTAATGAAAAAGGTAATTAAGGTTTGACTTGCCTAGCTTCCACTAGTAGGTGCCATCACGACTCCCGAGGGTGGGAAATTCGGGTCATGACAAGTTGGTATCAGAGCTCTAGGTTGCTTAGGTCTCACAACTCACGGAAAACTTGGTAGAGTCTGAGGGATCGGTACGGAGACGTCTGTATTTATCCCCCAGGGGCTGCAAAGTTAGGAATAACTCCACATTTCTTCATCTCCATCGTGTGAATTTATTCTATAATTGATGATTGAACTTGCCTACTCGTGTCCTCTAACTAATATCGACAACACACGAAGCGTCTACGACCGATCCAAAGATGAAGCACCAGTGATAGCTACGATCAAGGGAAGAGACAGAAGCAGAGCGCAGTCTAAAGCTCGAACATCAGCACTTATTGTACAATCTCAAATGGATCTAGCTGCGAAGGTTCTAGCTCAGTCAGTATATGTTGGACTAGTTCATACTCCGGAAGGATTTATAACTACTCCATGGTTGCAGGATGCACTAGTCCGTTTATTGAGGTTGGACAAGTTACCAAACAAGTTCCACTCCATTTCAGTGGTATATCTTTTAAAGACCCAGATGATTTTCTTTACCGCTTCCGTGAAGTATTGCACACCATGGGAATAAGTGTAAAGCAACGGGGTTGATTTATATGAGCCGTGAAGTTTAAAATCGTGGATTATCAGGTATTGTTACCTATGACTTCGTGCCACGTGGGGGAAGTCCGCTGCCAAGGAATAGATTGCGAGGCCGCATGTCATATCGGTTTTGGTTTGGAATGTATAAAGCTACGAATTTCGGACGAACTCAGTACAAGTTGATACTTTATGTCGGCTGGTGGTAGAAATTGCCCTAGACTTGGGAGAGTCATATTTCATCATAGCACTCGGGCTACGTGCCCCATTACAGCTACAACTCAACTACATGGCAACCTAGGGAAAAAAGAGTCGGAATGTTGAAAGAGGAGGTTAGATTCCTAGAGGTGGAGATCTAGTCTGTTGATATGTTTTCTATGGTATGGACGAGGTCGTTACGTTAAATGATTTCACTAAAAGAACAATCTATAATTGTTATAAAGTAATGATTTTCTGAACTTAATTCGATTATGCTTATCTAATAAAATTCTTCTAATATTCTCCTCTTTCGGTCGAGCTTCGTAACTCAAAAATCTACTTACGTGAATACTTGTATTGAGAAATTCTATGGGGTTAACTGTGTTTACCATTACGTGTTGAATTGCTTAACGAAAAATATTTAAATGAAGGAAATGGAACGTTTCGAGTGGCACAATATGCATATTACTTGTGATCCAGAATCGAGGACGAGATCCTCGCGTGTTGAAATGATTTGGTATATTTAGACCGGACCTCGAGCCGTGGTGGAAGTCATGTAAGGATGAGATCCTTGTGATGGAAATTCTTGTGTTTAAATTCTCCCTTGTGAATTAAATTCTGTTTCTTTTTACTATAAGTACTGGTAGGAAGTCATGCTTGTTAAAGACTTATGTATAAAAATAAGAGTAATAATAATAATATTAATAAATAAATAAATAAATAAATAAACTAATTAACCATCTGTGCGTAATTTGCTAAATCTGTGCTATAATTATGGAGCCTTAACTTACCAGGTAGGCGCCACTCCAGGTGGCGTTAGATGAGGCACGTTATTTTGGGTAATTATGAGGTCTTCAAGCATCATATCTCGATATCAGTATTGTGAAGAAATTGAAGGAGCAGTTACAGGATTTTTTGGGTAAAGGCTTCATTAGGCCTAGTGTTTCTCCTTGGGGTGCTCCAGTATTGTTTGTCAAGAAGAAAAATGGTTCGATGAGGATGTGCATAGATTACCGGCAATTGAACAAGGTTACAATCAAGAATAAGTATCCACTGCCGAGGATTGATGATTTGTTCGATCAGCTTCAGGGTGCCAAGGTATTTTCAAAGATAGACTTGAGATCTGGCTACCATCAGTTGAGGATTAGGGCATCCGATGTCCCTAAGACAGCTTTCCGCACTCGGTACGGGCATTACGAGTTTTTGGTCATGTCGTTTGGGTTGATAAATGCCCCAGCAGCTTTTATGGACTTGATGAACCGAGTGTTCAGGACTTATTTGGACTCGTTCGTGATAGTCTTCATTGATGATATATTGATATACTCCCGCAGTCAGGAGGAGCATGAGCAACATCTCAAAGTGGTTCTTCAGACTCTGAAGAATAGTCAGCTATATGCAAAGTTTTCGAAGTGTGAGTTTGGTTGAGTTCAGTTGCATTGTGAGTTCTGGTTGAGTTCAGTTGCATTCCTGGGTCACGTTGTATCAGCAGAGGGTATTCAGGTTAATCCGAAGAAGATTGAGGTAGTCAAGAACTGGCCTAGACCAGCATCAGCTATAGAGATTCAGAGTTTCTTGGGATTGGCAGGCTACTATCATCGGTTCGTGGAGGGGTTCTCATCTATTGCAGCCCCGATGAACAGGTTGACCCAGAAGGATGCCANCTATCCAGTGCATGATTTGGATTTGGCAGCCATTGTTCACGCATTGAAGATTTGGAGGCACTATCTGTATGGCGTGGCGTGTGAGGTGTTCGCGGATCATAAGAATCTTCAGTACTTGTTCAAGCAAAAAGAGTTGAATTTGAGGCAGAGAAGGTGGTTGGAGTTGCTGAAAGATTATGATATCACTATCTTATATCACCCGGGAAAGGCCAATGTGGTGGCCGATGCTTTGAGTAGAAAGTCAGCTAGTATGGGCATTCTTGCTTTTATTCCGGTCAGTTAGAGGCTGCTTGCTTTGGATGTTCAGGCTTTAGCCAATCAGTTCATGAGGCTCGATATTTCTGAGCCCAGTCGTGTGTTAGCTTGCACGATCGCTCGTTCTTCATTATTGCAGCGTACCCGTGATCGGCAGTTTGGTATACCCATTTGTGTGTCCTTAGAGATGCGGTGCAGCGAGGAGGTGCCAAGCAGGTTACATTAGATGATGATGGAGTCTTGAGATTGCAGGGTAGAGTTTGTGTTCCTAATGTGGATGGGCTCCGAGAGGTGATTTTAGAGGAGGCCCATAGTTTCCGGTACTCTATTCATCCGGGCGCCGCGAAGATGTATCAGGATTTGCGGCAGCATTATTGGTGGTTTAGAATGAAGAAGGATATTGTGGCATATGTGGCTCATTGTTTGAATTGTCAGCAGGTTAAGTACGAGCATCAGAGGCCTGGTGGTTTATTTCAGAGGATTGAGCTTCCCGAGTGGAAGTGGGAGCGGATCACTATGGACTTCGTTACTGGGCTTCCGTCGACTCGGAAGAAGTTCGACGCATTTTGGGTCATTGTTGATAGGCTGAACAAGTCAGCGCATTTCATTCCTGTGGCCGTCTCCTATTCATCTGAGGGATTAGCTGAGATGTATATCCGAGAGATTGTTCGTCTTCATGGTGTGTCGGCATCTATCATTTAGGACCGAGGTAAGTAGTTTACCTTGTGCTTCTGGAGAGCATTTCAGCGAGAGTTGGGCACACGGGTTGAGTTGAGCACATCCTTTCATCCCCAGACGGATGGGCAGTCCGAGCGGACTATTCAGATATTGGAGGATATGCTCTGAGCTTGTGTTATTGACTTTGGAGGTTCATGGGATCAGTTCTTGCCTTTAGCAGAGTTTGCCTACAACAACAGCTACCAGTCGAGTATCCAGACGGCTCCTTATGAGGCTTTATATGGTAGGCGGCGTCGATCTCCGGTTGGATGGTTTGAGCCGGGAGAGGCTCGATTGTTGGGTACAGATTTGGTTCAGGAGGCCTTGGACAAGGTCAGGAACATTCAGGATAGGCTTCGTACAGCTCAGTCCAGGAAAAAGAGTTATGCAGATCGCAAGGTTCGAGATGTGGCTTTCATGGTTGGTGAGCGAGTATTGCTCCGAGTGTCGCCTATGAAGGGCGTGATGAGATTTGGGAAGAAGGGCAAGCTTAGCCCTAGGTTCATTGGTTCGTTTGAGATTCTTGATCGAGTGGGAGAGGTGGCTTATAGACTTGCCTTGCCACCTAGTTTGTCAGTCGTGCACCCGGTGTTTCATGTATCTATGCTCCGGAGGTATATTGAAGATCCATCTCATGTTCTTGACTTCAGCGTTGTCCAGTTGGACAAGGACTTATCTTATGAGGAGGAGCCGGTAGCTATTCTAGACCGGCAGGTTCGTCAGTTGAGATCCAAGAGTTTCCCTTCCGTTCGTGTTCAGTGGAGAGGTCAGCCTCCTGAGGCATCGACCTGGGAGTCCGAGTCCGATATGCGGAGCCGTTAACTTCATTTATTCCCCGACTCGGGTACTTCCTTCTTCTGTCCGTTCGAGGACGAACGATTGTTTTAGAGGTGGAGAATGTGATGACCCAAAGGGTCATCACCTAGTTTCTTACCCATTCCGTACTTCCGAGGCCTTTAAAACCTCATCTTTAAATTCTGTGAAAAAAATGCTAAAAATTGATATTAAAATGAGTAAATTTAACTCTGTTCAACATTTTGGGTAAACGGACCCAGACCCGCACCCGTGATTTGACGGTCCCAGAGGGTCCGTAGGAAAATATGGGACTTGGGCATATGCCCGAAATCGAATTCTGAGGTCCCAAACCCGAGAAATGAATTTTTGAGTAAAATTGTTTTTCTGAAATTTATAAAGTAAAGTGAAATGAAAATTGGTTAGAATGTGTTGGTATCGGGCCCGCATTTTGGTTCCGGCGCCCGGTACAGGTCTTATATGTGGTTTAAGAATTTCTGTGAAGTTTGGTTGAAATTGGATGTCGTTTGACGTGTTTCAGACTTAAAACTCTAAATTTGAAAGTTTATGAAGTTTGAAATAAAACTAGTGATTTTGATGTTTGATTCATTGTTTTTAATGTTATTTTGGTGGTTTCATTACTCGAATAAGTCCGTAGGATGATTTTGAGGTCGCGTGTACATTGGGTTTGAGGTTCCGAGGGCTCAGGTAAGTTTCAGGTAGGTCCCGGGAGGTCTTTAGGCTTAAAATATAGCTGTTGGAGGTCACAGAACTCAGATCCCTGAACTTACCACCGTGGTCCGCGTTCCTTTTTCGCGGACCGCGCTTAGGGCTTCGCGGCCGCGGTCGATTTTTCGTGGTCCGCGGTGGTGGAGATGGGCCACTGGTCCGACTTCAGAGGCCTATATCTTTTGATCTACAAGGAATTTTGAGATGATTCTAAAATGAAAGTTGTAGCCCTTCGTGTTTAATTTCCATAAAGGTAAAGGAATCGTAATTTGGACATCTGTAGAGAATGTTATAGCCAAAATACTAAAGCATGTCACTGCAGTTATTTTTCTTGGTTTTCTTAAGCTTTTCTTGGCCTTTGCTAGCGCGGCCACGGTCCATTTTTCGTGGTCTGCGGTGGGGGACCTGAGGGGGGTATAAATGGACAGGAATTTCAGTTATTTTCATTTTTCAAAGCCCTAAAAACATAAGAAGCGATTTTCCAAACACTCTTTCTTCTCCAAAACATTAGTAAGTGATTTCTAACTCATTTTCTTTACTCCTTAACTTCTTTTTACAAGATTTCACCTTGGAATCTAAGCCTAAACCATGAAATTTAGAGTAGAAAATTGGAATTTGGGTATAGTTAGGCCCTTTTGAATTTTCTTGATTTAGACCTCGTTTTGGGGTCGAATTTGAAAACAAATTATATATTCGGGCCCGTGGGTGAATGGGGGACATGGTTTTGGTCCGAGCCTCGTGTTTGGACCAAGCGGGCCGGGGGTTGAATTTGGTTATTTTGGAAGAATGCATGGAAATGGGTAATTAGGCTATGTAATTGAATTATTGAATTATTGAATCTTTATTGATATACTTGAGTTAATTATGTCTAGATAATACCATTCCGGATTGAATTCTAAAGGAAAGGCGGTGTTAGAGAGTTGATTGTTATATTTTGGATGCGAGGTAAGTGTTTGGTATAACCTTAGCTTGAGGGAATAGGATTTGAGTCTTATTTTCTAATTGCTAATTGTCGAGTACGATGTATAGGCATGGTGACGAGTATCTATTTTGGTGTCTAGCATGACCGTGAGTCTTTATATTGCGAATTTTCTGATTTTGTTGTAACTTCCATGCTTAATTGATGATTTCTATATGTTGTAAAGAGCATGTGAAGGGAATTGTGATCTTTAAACTTCGAGGAGGCATTGGCTCGAGTTGTAACACGAACGGTGAAGATATATGAGATAATTGAATCCTTTGGAGCATTGGCTCAAGTGATAGAGTAAATTATGAAATAAAAGTGAAAGAAAGAGAAAGAATTATTAAAATATACTCTTGCCGGGTCATTGTTACTTTAGTGGTTATCTCCCTTGCTGGGATGTTGAGATTACTGTTATTGTTCCCTTGCCGGGATTTAATTGTTTAATTGATGTTCCCTTGCCGGGATTTCTATTTCTATTTTGTTTACTCCCTTGCCCTTGTTGGTGATTGTTGTTTGGGTAAGGAAGATTGTTAAAGCACGAACGGTAATGCCGTGCACTGTTTGCTATTGTGAGGAAGAGTGTTAAAGCACGAAGGGTGATGCCGTGCACTATTTGCTATTGTGAGGAAGAGTGATAAAGCACGAAGGGTGATGCCGTGCACTATTTGCTATTGTGAGGAAGAGTGATAAAGCACGAAGGGTGATGCCGTGCACTGTATGGTAAGATTACTGTTATTGTTCCCTTGCCGGGATTTAATTATTTAATTGATGTTCCCTTGCCGGGATTCCTATTTCTATTCTGTTTACTCCCTTTCCCTTTGTTTGTGATTGTTGTTTGGGTGAGGAAGAGTGTTAAAGCACGAAGGGTGATGCCGTGCATTGTTTGCTATTGTGAGGAAACAATGTAAAGCACGAAGGGTGATGCCGTGCATTGTTTGCTATTGTGAGGAAACAGTGTAAAGCACGAAGGGTGATGCCGTGCATTGTTTGATATTGTGAGGAAAGAGTGTAAAGCACGAAGGGTGATGCCATGCCATACGATGTACCATTCCGTACAGATATTCATTGATTATATTGTGAGAAAAAAGAGTAAAAGCACGAAGGGTGATGTCGTGCCATGATTTACATTGATTACATTATACATTGCATAGTGAGGAAGAGAGTAAAAGCACGAAGGGTGATG
>ML374343.1:36934-68925 GCA_005239525.1 Nicotiana knightiana | reverse complement strand
CTCCATTTCACCCACACATGAAATAAATTCCATTAAGCACTTCATAAGTGTATTATTTTTTTTATTTATTTATCATTAATGCGTTTAAAATGTAAAGTATATCACGTAATTAAACTATGTGATTTAGTCTCGCATCATATGCGCGACCTGATTCTTGACACGTCAAACTAAAAACGAGTATACGTACGCGTGACTCGTATTGAGGTAATTATTTAGATAATCGAATAATAAGAAACGTTAAAAAATACAAATATATATAGACTCTAAAAATGAGTAATTAAACAATTTAAGCCAAGTTTAATCATTAAGCGACCGTGCTAGAACCACGGAATTCGGGAGTGCCTAACACCTTCTCCCGGGTTAACAGAATTCCTTACCCGGATTTCTGGTTCGCAGACAATTTAAACAGAGTCAAAATTCCTCAATTTGGGATTTAAACCGGTGACTTGGGACACCAAATAAACTATTCCAAGTGGCGACTCTAATAAAAATAAAATATCCCCATTTCGAATAATGTCACTTTAAGTGGAAAAACTCCCGTACCCCCTTCGGGGCGTATAAAAAGGAGGTGTGACAGAGAGCCAATTTTCTAACCTTTCTTTCTTATTTTCTATTTTCATATATATATATATATATATATATATATATAGTTGAGAATATCCGCTTAAAAAGAAAAGCAAGACAAACATATGGTTGGGAATCCGGTTGAGAATCCCAATCCGAAAAGATCAGGAGAAAAGATAATTACGAATATGAAAACCTAAACTATCAAGATGCTCAAGACTCAGATGATGATTCAGGAAACATTCGATTCAATAGGTCTAGACAATCTTGATACATAGAAACAAAGAGGAGAATTAATCTTGATACATATAAGAAAACAGGAGAATCTCAATCAGCAATACGAGGAAGAACAAGACAAAGAGAAAAAAGAAAAAGTAGCAATAATACAATAAAGCCAAATAAGAATGACATAAAGTAGTATTGAAAAAGACTTTAGGGTCTTTAAAATGAAAAAAATAATTATATATTTGACAAATAAAAAGAAATCTCTGTTCAAGCCATGTGACGATGGGTCAAGTGAAGTACCCGACAAATCTAGAAAAGAAAAATTCCTGGAGATGTTTGGAATCTTCTCAAAAATCCGCTTCAAAAATTTGGCTCTATATATATCTTGTTACGTAAAGAAGAAACTATGCATGTGCATAACCATACAAAGAGAAAAATTCATCTATGTTGAAAAAAAGTAAAAATTATTTACCTATATCAACAAATTAAAAGAAGAAGACAGTTATTACAAACCCTAATTCTCATCATAAGTTCTCTAATATATCAATATATTCAAACATAAAGCACATTGAAGAAATTTATCAAATGAGCAAGAACTCAACTGTTGCATCGCAAAGCAACATATAACCACCTCGGCCTGCAATCACAAGTAAAATATATTGAACAATTGATGACAATTCTCAAAATTAATAAAAAATAGGAAAAATTTCACATTAGAATAACTGGGATTCATGTTTTTCAATTTTATAGCCCATATTTCAATTTACAATCAACTAGCCCAAAAATAATAGGCTAAAACTCAATATCCAACTCCAATAGGTTCTCAAAATTACTATTTAATTTTTAAAAAGGATTTCTCAAGTATTTAAATTAATATTCGAATCAGTAATTGTGACTCAAATATTAGTTCAACAAACAAAATCCATTTGGGTGGTGAAAATTAGATTTTTAACAAGTTAAACATGTGGTTTTAAATTTCGAATTTGATTTTGAGAGAAACTTGGAGGGGGTGTTATTTAAACTTGTTAGAAATAGTATAAGGAGGTTGTATATAAAATTTGAAGTCATTTCATCGAGATTTGGACTGGTTTTGAACAAGATTGCAACTGAAAATCGTGGACGAAATTCGTCTACAGACGCTTGTATAAATGTGTATAAAATTGTATAATAGTGTATAAGATGTGTTTATACACTCATATACACTATTATACAAGATTATACATATACAAAAAACTAACTTCGTCTTCTTCCTTGCGTCTTCTCTGAAATTTAATTCAAATCCTGCTCAATTCTACTCTAAATCACTTCAAATTTAAATTTTGAACTTCTTTTGATATTTTCAATCAATTGGAACAACACCAATCCAAAAAAACTAACAAAATCAAAAATAAAAAAAAATATTTTCGAAAGCAAAGCTTTGAATGGTCTTCAATAGTGGACTTCTACTCTTCAATTTTCTTACATTGCAACCAGGTGACACAAGAGGAGAAGCAGAAAATACACAGTCCCTTGAAGCATATGTCGAGGATGTGAGAAGAAGAGAGCGAAAGCAATTTTGTAAGAACACAAATTTAATTCCATAGCTTTTAGAAGCAATGGTTGTAAGAACACATATTGAATTTGCTAGTGCTTTCAAAATATGTACAATATGCACTAGAATGGGTAAACCTTAAAAATATGGGCCATTTTTTATTATGGTGTGAAGTCATGTGCATTTTCTTGTAATTCTTTCTAAAAAATATGCAAGACGGCATGTCTCTTACAAATAATTCCTTAATAACTCGTTTATGCCTCGTCCGATAATAAATAATTAGTTTTCCTTAAATAGAGGACATAGAATTATAAGGCATAGTTGAATTATAATCCATTACAATAAGGTATGCTTCCTTTATGTAGTGGTGGTGCTTGTCTAAAATCTTGGTTAACTTTAGTAATAAAACAAAATTCTAAATTTTACAATTTTACCCACTATGGTATTGTCTTTTCCTAGAAAGAACTATTTTAAAGGTGATATATAGAAGTCGATTAATATTTTAAGGATATTTTTATCGTTCAATATTTAACAAATATTCATGCTTTTATAATAATTAGTATTAGGGTACGCGCGATGCGCGTGAAACCTGTCTTAATGAGCATAATTTTTGAAAAAATAGTATTGAGTTATAAAATAAAAGTGTAAGTTCGTAAAGATAGTCATGACTAATGTTTGTGTATAACTAACTCAATAATCGAAGAAATTATCTCACAAGTCCTCAATCAACAATAATTCAACTTAACTTTTGTTCCAGGTTTGTGATTTCATAATTTTAGTTTGATGACAAGAACCTTGAAAATCTAAATAATCTTGAAAGATACAACTTACAATATATAAACATGTAATTAATAATCTACGAACTTTAAATAAATACAAAATTAAAGTACAATAATAAACAAAAAAAAAGATATTAAAAAAAATAAGCAAGCTAGTAAGAGAACATACTATTGAAAGCTAGCTAATGAATCCACTCATATTTAGCTAAATGTATCATGAATTAAAAATTAAAAATCTCATAAATTATTTTGTTATATTTGTGCCTAGATTTCTGTTCAACAATTCGCATAATTGAAATAGTGCATTTTAAAATTTTAAAAGTTAAGAGTAATAATACTGAATAATTTTATTGATGCAGTAGTATTGTATATTTTTAAAAAGTAAACTATCTATGTTATTGTTCAAGAACTCGTACCTCTTCTTTCTTAAGTCTTTTATCTTTCCTTTATCTATTTTTGGTCATTTATAATTTAAGTGGAAGACATATACAAAATGAAATCTAACAAAGCTATAACATTATAACTTTCTACATAGTTCAAATAAGAAAGAAATTAATAAGTAAATTTTAATTAATTTTAAACTCCTAAATATTAAAAAGGTAATTAAATAACTATTAAATGAAGTGTTTCTTATAAAAAAAATTATGATAAAGATTAAGTTTGAATTAAAAAGAAATTAAAAGGGTTAGTTTAAATTCTAGTCTTTCATTCTAGGTAAATATTATTTCATTAATAGTATTTTATTGGATGGTAATATGTACTCACGTTCTTTTATTTAATCAATATGTAATAATGGCTAAAAAATAAAAACTAGGAGTTCTTTTAGTTTAGTTTAATAATTAAAATTTAGGATTTAAGTGTCCTGAATATTAGGAAAGTAACTTAAATTACAATTGTCTCCAATGTAAAATATATTTTAGAGGGTAAAAAAGGCTAACGACATTTCGTTAAGAACGTTTGTGCTTTTAATATAGCATAGATATAGATATAGATAGATAGATAGATAGATAGATAGATAGATAGATAGATGGATAGATAGATAGATTAATTAGAGTACTATTTTGCACGCTTAATATATGTTCTATATGTTCTGTTTTTTTCTACTATTCTTTTATTTTTCACAATTTTCCCCCTAACCTTATCATTTTAAAATTACAAAATAGCTCAGTCTGTGGGGGATAAAATACAAACTATATAATATTTTTAAGGGCAAAATACCTTAAAACCATCTTAAACTTGGAACGTATTATTGATTACATCCTTGAACTATCTGTGGTCTTGATTACTCCCTATACTTAGTTATTCGATAGTTGTTACCCCCTTGGACGATCTCATCCTAGGAAAGTGGCATGCACTCGCCTGCCACGTTGATTTTCATGTCCATGTGACAGTTTTTGAAAAATAAAATAGTTTTTATACCTTTTTAAGTGTGTTACTTTCTTAGATAATCTTTTTCTAATAATATTTATAATAAAACTTGGTTAGAACTACATTATTTAGGCTTCTTCTTTTTTTTGGCTAAAAATAATAAAGTTTTAGTTATTGTTGTTGAATTAGAACTGAAAATAAAGATTTATACAGTTGAATTAAATAGTCAAGGCATCTAAAAAAATATAAAAATACATAGTTTGATTTTTAGTTATTTTGACTGTAATTTTTTATATATATAGCTCTAAATTATGGAGCTCTAAAAATATTATATTTTTACAGTTATTACCAGAAAAAGTAAAAATACACGGTTGAAATATATAGTTATTGCATCCAAAGAAGAAATAAAAAGAGTGTACAATTACAAGCTCATTATTTTGGCTATACCTTTTTATTTTGGTAAAAACTAATCGAATTGTAGCCTCTTTTTTTTGCTGATTTGATTCGAAAATAAAAATACACAATTAAAATAAATAGATATTATATCTAGAAAAACAAATAACAAAAAATACACAACTAGTACTCTATTATTTTTACTAAAAGTTTTCTATTTGGCTAAAATGATGGAGTTCCAACCAAACATTTATAAATTTGTCTCAAAAAAAAAATATGCACTTAAAACAAATAGACATTATATCTATAGAAGAAATTAAGAAGAATAAAAGTTAGAGTAAAGTCCACATTATATATCAAGATGAAGCAAGAAAAAATAACATATTCATAACAAATAAATCATTATATACTATATGTAACTAAAAGTTAAAAAATAACCTACTTGTAAGCTGATTTTTTTTAGAAATTTTTCTTCACTCCCACGCGTTTAAAAGAGAGTGCACCCATATTCTTTGCCACATCAGCATCCAGGGAGGTAATGGCTCTCAAAAAGCCAAGTTCAGGGGGTAATTAAGACCGCAAAAAATTTAAGGATATAACTAATAATCCATGTCAAGTTTAGATGATTCTATTTATTAACATGGATTAGTAGCCTAGAATAAATAATAAGTAACATATCCTATAACAAATTAAGTCACACTAGTGTAAAAAAGTTATTACATTGTCACTTTATATAACTGAAGATCTTCAGAAAGGAAAAAAAGAAGAGAATAGAGGGGAGGAAGATGAGTCGGAAACGAAATTCGTGATGCACCAATCTTGGTACTCCTTATTTCAAGCTAGATGCAGACTATATGGTTCAAGCATTGATAACTTTATCATGTGTTGTATAGTCGATAATGGATTATATGGTGCTATTGCAGAATAAAGATTTCTCAATACATGTAGAGTATATGTCAAGAAGACCATTGCAAAACTATGTACTGTTGTGGGGAATGATTTTCTTCTCTTGGAATGCAATTATATGCAGATTATATGGCTCCAGCACTCTACGGACGGCTCTTTAAAATCGCCCTCTCTTGCTTGAGGCAGATTTTAAGAAAATGTTAAATGGAAAGAGATGGAAGCTAAAACACTTTCTGCGCTATTCCTGCTTTTATATATGGTATAAGTGTTTCTACATTCACAAGAGCACGTAAGAATTTGGAAGGTATAAATTTATGCCTCAAAAGAATAATGTACCGCTATGAGGTGACTAAAGCTAATAGCCGAAGCTGGAAAGAAATGTCTTTCTACAATATGCCGACAAAACTCATTGCTACAAAATCACACCACTGGCAGAACAGACATCTGGTCCCTTGAAACGTTCCTTTAAGGCAGCAGAATCTGGAATGAAAACAAGAAACCCATCATTTTCCTGTTGTGAGCAAAAACAAGAAAAGGTCTCAAACCGAAAAATACTTAGATTTTCTTTCAATCTTTGAAGACGGTCAAGGAAATTGACACAAAACTACTGCAAGTAGTAAGTGGGACTTCTACACAGCAAGGCAATGGCTTATAGAAGCTGAATATCTGTTCCAGGTAATCCACTACCAGGTTAAGTATAAAGGTACTTTAGTCAAATATTTAACTACTATGAAGGTTGAGAGCTGCAGAAAACAATTATTATAATCTTTTTCCTGTCCCACCAGAAATTTTTTGTATGACATGTACTCCTGTAAGAGAAACGTATGAATCAGGGTATTGTCTGGTAACATGCCTTTCTTCAATTTTATTTTTTATTGGATGTCCCCGAAGGGAACCTTTATTCAATTTTATTGCAACAATGAATTTTGATGCATTTGTTTCAATCAACTAATATGTCGAACAGTGTTGTTTAAGGAGTATTTGAGGCAGGTTTAGACCCCAAAACTAGGGGTCACATGGCAGGCACTTCATTTTAGCTTAGAAAAGCTTTGGTGGAGGTACTAAGTATAAGGGAGGTCCCTCTTGTTAATCAAAACAATAACGTTGTACTACACACCAGAGAGTTGGAAACTAAAGTGAGACTTGAAGTGACCAATCAAGTAGCCATATAAATTGCTTAATAATTTTTTCCAGGAAAATCAATTGCGATAACAGTGTTGCAGAAATTTATTTCTCACCTTAAGAACGGATTACATACAACTGGAACCATCTGTCTTGCTGAACCTAATGACGTGGTGTAAGAACTGCAAAAGCATCAAAAGAGAAAAGTAAGAATGACAAAGAGAGAACAATGGAAACATCAATAACCAAAAAATATGCACCAAACAGTGATGATAGAGAAGCCTAAAAGCAAGCCGATGAAGAATTGCAGGCAACTGCCCGAATTTGTGCGAAGTAAACAGAAAGCAGACAAGGTGGGCCATGTAGCAACATTTCAAGATCAAATGATAAAGATGTCAAGAGTAGAAATTAATATTGAGTCAGATACTCAAGAAAGCATGATAAAGAATCAATTGCTTAAACCTTCCCACATGGGAGAACAAACTCCAAATGCTACATTGTTTGTCTTACACAGCTGTGTAAGATGTTTTCTCCTTTTACTTTTGGTGGGGGGTTGTTTAAAATGTTCCAATCCGGGCTTTCGCAGACAGGAAAAATGGCAGACAAAGAAAATAAGGAACCATGAAAAGAAAAGAGAAGAATTTGGAATCTATGAAGATCAAATACAGCAGCTAAAAGAAATTCAATTAATCACCAGCAAATAAACTAGGATTTCACACCAACCCAACCAATTGCTTTTAGGCTGACGGTTTTCCTTCAGTATTCGTACCCCACTCTTCGTCAGCCTCGTTTCCATTAACGAGTACTGCACCATCAGTAGAGTCGGCATCCACCACAACAGCCTCTTCTTGGCCCTCTTGTTGAATGTCATCTTCATCCGGTTCTTGCACCTCATCACCATTCTGTTCTGCCACCTGACCGGTTAAAGCAAGGGAAACAATTACTTAACTGATTAGCTTTGACCAACAACGACAGGTTTAAGATAAAGTATAAAGAAATCGAGCTATTAAACTTTTTTTTATTTTTTGAAAAAGGAATGAATTATCAACTTCACATAAACCTATCTGGGTAAAAGCAAATGGCTTTTCTTATTTTATGAAAATGATCACATGTAAAGAAAACAATTCTCATCAGAAAAATTAGAAGCAAGTCCATCTTATACCTCATGATCCAACTCTCCCTTTTCAAGTGGTTCTTCGTCCACTCTCATGTTGCTGAAAGCTTCTACGAGGTTAGTAGTTGGTCTATCAGCATAATTTCCATAATCTGCCGCTGGCGGGTATACACCCCTACATAAAATAAGGAAAGCAACCAAATTGGTGCCAAATTTTCCCAGTGAACTTTTGTCTGTTAATGTAAAAGTTTCCTTTCAATAGACCATACATATTGGAATTAGAACACATCTTTTTGAGCTCATACTCCAAGCAAGAAAGAAAATGAATAACAAATTGAGCAAAAGGTGTGACACTTGAAAAAAACAGAGAGCTTCCAAAAGCAAAAGCAGGATCAACAAAAGCATTAATATTTTGAGAAGGCCACTGGCAGTTAGCGAAGAGAACATAACAAGATGCACCGGGGAAAGAGCAGTATATGATACCTTTCCTCCGCAACTCTAGCTTCAACAGAATGTGCAATTTGCCAGTGCTCAAACAAGTTAGGATACTCTTCAGGATCAGCCAAAGCTTCTGCAGCTTTCTGGTTAACCTGCATGCAGAAATTATGCAAAACAAGGTCAAAGATTTTGTGCTATACAGGTGTTCATAATGTCGTACAAACAGCATGAATCCCAAACAGTAAACATGACATTTTCATTAACTACTAACATTTACCATTTTCAAACTTAAGGTCAAATACTTTGGTTAAAGTAGTCTGCATCTGGCAGGGGAGTGGGCATCAAGCCATATTGGTTCCATAACTTAGGAAGAAAAATGCTTGTGGCACGATCATATATAAAAAAGAAAGCACAGTAGTGAAAGAAAAAAATAGAACGGTACTAACTACTAGGCCTGGATTTGTTTGACACCTTGCTATCACAGGCATAAAAGCCCCATTAAGGAGTACAGAGGTCTGAAGTTTCTTTGCACCACTAACTTAATGGTCAAGAAGCTTCATACCCGGCTACATTAAAGCTGAACATCCAAGTGACCACTAACCTAGAGAATAAGCCAGCTCTGGAAAAACTTTCCATAGAGCAAAAAGTACACAGAACAGCAAACACAAAAAGGAAGATCACTAACCTTACTGAGGTCCTTTCTCCAAATTGATACTATTTCAGAAACTTTACTAGGCAGATAAGATCTTGCCATAAATGCAGCCTCAGGTACCCGATTGCTGCAAAGAAAATATCACATGGATATCATTACAATAAGAAAAATACATATATGTAGTAAGATTATGAAAAAATATACCTGTCAACCAACAGCTGAATGCACTCGTCCACTTTACCCAACAGGAACATGCAAAGGAATGCAACATTGTTTTTCCCGTGCTCTTTTGCAAAAGAAGCTAGTTCAGTTATTCCTTCAGCATCTCCTAGAGAAGAATAGAGTAGCAACAAACCACTCAAGTCATTTGCATGCTTCAAACACTCCTCTGCCGTCTCAAGCTACAAAACATAGTAAAACAGCAACAGTTATGAAAAAGTCTTGAAAAGTAAATAAGCACAATTCGCAAAAGTAGTCTTCTTTTTAGATGAAGAAAGTTCAATTTTGCAAAAGTAAAATTACTAGAATGCTGCAAAAACTAACTCCAAAGCACCCTCTGCTACTTCGCTACAAACAGAACAATAATGACAACTCTATTCCAGGCTAGTTGAGTTAGCTATACGATCTCTAAAGCCATTTCGCTCCACTCGGTCATTCAAATATTCAATAATTGGGGATTCTCTAACATTTCTATTGACATATAAATATCTGAACGGACTAAAAACACTCCTAGTTATACAAGTTCTCTAAATCCATTTTCGCTCCACTCAAACCTTGTTTCATTCAATACTCAATAATTTGGGGTTTTCTAACATTTCTATTGACATATAAATCTCTAAACACGCTAAAAACACTCCTAGCAAACACTACTTGGCTACAAACAGAAAATGAGGGAAAACTTTAATATATAACAGGACAACAAACAGGGTAGTCAAGTATTTATCCTATATAGAGTGATATAATTGCGCCTTCCTTCAACCAAGAGAAAGAGAAGTGTTAATTGCGGAGCAATCACAATAGCCGGCGCATCATCCTTAAGAGTCCCAAGTATAAATTTCTCCAGCAACATAAAAGGATATGAATCAAAGGTTTTCTGCAAACAAACTTTTTGGATACTAAAATTCACTTGAAAGTTAGAGGAAGAAGCTTGACATTTAAACTTTTACGTGTTTCTCTTTGAAAATTCAGTAAGTTTCAGTTTCCACTTGTCATAATTCCTTCACAAAAAGAATTGGCCCAAGTGGCAATAAGTAACAGTTACCCTTCCACTAGACATGGCTAGGTCACCCAACTGCTTCCATTTGGACTCACTCTGTGCCACTACGGCAATTTCCTGCATACATAAAAAGGACCAAAACTTTTTACAACATATAGTTCTTTTTCCGCAGCGATAAGTCTAAAAGAAGAGGTGCTGCAAAGATAGGCAATATTTCACTAGTTATTAGCCTCACCTTTGCAATATCTAATTTACCCAGCTGTATGGCTAGTTCAAATCTGTAGTCAGGGTCTGTAGCAACTTCTAATGCTTCCTCTATCATTCCACGTGATTCCAAGAAACGAGCAACACTGGTAGGAAGAATCATTCAATCAGACCCCACGGAACTATAAACCAGCATGCAAGACCAAGCAAATGCCCCCCCCCCCCTCTAAACACCCAAAAAAAGGACAGACTACTTGATATACACATGGAGAACTGCAAGGTAAAATTTCAGATGGAGTGGGCAGGTATAAATGAATTATTAAATAAATAAAAGGTTATTGTCTACATTAGTAAATAACTATATTGACTAGAGATAACAATGCCTACAAACATATGCAAAAATCAAGACCTACAAACCAGCTGCATTCCACACAACTTAATTGGAGCCAGTACAGCAACAGATATATACATTTTACAACATAAAATTACAACATTCGCATCTGCAATTTTGAAGACCGAGATCATCGCAACCATGTTTAAAAAATTTTAAAAAAACCTGCGCACAATTTATTTGTAATGTTCCCTAGAAAAGCACATCATAAAGAGTTAAACAAGCAAGATACCTGTTGTGATGCTCCTTAGGAATTGATGGTAAGACCTCATTTGCTCTATCCCAGTCGCCACGCATCACAAGTGTCTTGTACTCAATCAAGCCAAGGAGTAGAGTATATCCCACGACACTACAGGAAAGAAGATGAGTTCATGTATCTATTGAAACAAGTCCTGGTTTCCTTTATTAAAAGATCACACAAGCTTACTCACTTAAACTCCTTGTCAATCAGAAAAACCCTGCTCTGATTAGCAAGGTATCCGAGCAGGTACATCGGTCGGTCAAGGTGAAACATTGTGGTCACCTAAATTTAACAAAAAATTCATCACCTCACCCAGTATGAGAACATATATTTTGCAGATAAAAGTGCCCAGAGAAGCAGTATAAAGGATCTATCATACCTCACCCCCAACACAATAGTTAAGTCTCCAGGAAGAATTATTGTAAATGAAGCAATCCCCAACCCAAATTCCAGTCCGGACCCGTTCATTTATCTCGTTAAGAAGTTCAAAAGCTTCTTCAACACCTTGTTCATCTACTGATCTTCCACTATCCAAATGTGCAGAGACCACATCTCGCTGCATATCATCAAAACAGTAGGAGGATTGTTAACACAATAATGTACAGATTTTTTTTACCAGAAGTAACTTCAAAATTGGTGAAAGAGAGCTCTTACATTGTACTTAAGTATGTAGAATGATGTATCACTAGCAATTGCCACCAGATCACCACTGTCGGCCCAGTATAGATTCTGAAGAAGTTGAAGCAAAAGAACTCAGCAAAAAATTATAATTACCAGATAAAAGAGTAAAACGCCACCCTACTCTATATCAAGGTAAAGCTTTATATATCTTACTTTGACATTAACATCGATTCGCCGTATCAACCTGCAGTCAGCCCAATCATAGAAACAAATGAAATCATTCGAGCACATTGCCAATAAAGTACCACCATAGATGCGCTCAGCAGAGAAAGTAGGTCGAATGCTCTTCTTCTCCTGGAGAATATCCGTCATAATTTACTTTTTCGGTCAGAATGTGAAAAGAAAGAAACTACAACTCATTGCAATAAAGAGAAAGTAAATGCATTTAAAAAACTATTTTAACTCATTCACGAGGTGAACTATTAACCTACTTGTCAAGCTCAGTCAGAAGTAATTCATCAAAACTTGAGGGTTTAAAGCAGAAATGCAGGGACAGAAGAGGGGCCGGGGGCTGAGGGGAAATTGGATTTCAATGTTGGAAAGAATGTATCATGAGACGAATCAAACAACAGCTAACGCAGAGCGCAAAAAATATGCAAATATTTTGGAGACATTTGGAAGGAAGAATTTGAACCTGGAAATTTTTGCTGAAGATCTTAATCTTTGAAGTACTTTCCCTCACAGCATATTCTCCATCCGAAGACCAAACAAATTCCAGAGCTGAGCCAAATGACCTATTTCTCCAAGCCAGAGCGGTATATATGATATATTCTCCATCTCCACAAACAACGACAAACCTTCCATTTGGATTATGCTTCAAGCTCTGTAAAGAAGAAGTACAAGATCTTCAGTAAATTGACTTCAGTAGTCAATCTTCTAATGATAACCCAATTGAAACAGATGACAACTACTATATTATACCCATACTCTTTAAACTACTATAAGATGGCAGTACAACAAAATCAAAACGAATTCTTCAAGTTTACCAAAATAAGGAAACTAGGAAATATAAAAACAGCAACTCTTGGGAATAACATCAACAATAATAAATTACTCATTCCACATATAAAGTTCACTAATGGCTTTGACCAAAAAAAAAAGTTCACTAATGGTGTGTACGGTTTCAAATATATGGACTGCTAGTTTAACTTAAGGAATAATAGCAACAGCCTTTCACTAGGATGAATAGTACAGTGTAAGCAACTTCAAACACTAATTCTACAGACTAGCATTAACTATGTGAACCAATCTAATTTACTTGTTATAGAAAGGGTTACACAAGATTACACCAATATTTATAATCAGTAATCAAACTCACTTGTGGGTAGAGGTCACAAGTTCCCATTTCCTTGACAGCCAAAGGCAGTCTCTCTCCATCAGCGACCTGAAAGGAAAAGCAGACAAAGAATTCATATAACAATTTTGAGGCAGTGAGAACAATCAGGTGAGGAAAAGTAGAGGTAGCGTGATGCCCTACTTCATAATCTGCCCCGATACTCTTGATGTTAACAGTCTGAACTTCATTGTGCTTAGCCCAAATAACTTTTCCACTGTTATCCATACTGGCAACAGGTACTTCTCGACCAAGTTTTACCATGATGGTTCCCTCATCATAACCAATTACAACCCTGTACATACACAATCATGATAACTACAACTAGCTGAACAAAACAAGGTATGAAGGAACAAAATTAATATGATGATCTATTTCTTCTCTTCAATTTTTCTGTAGTTGCAGATATTTTGTCAATTTGCTAGGCCCACGGCTAACAGTGACTTTTCCCTATTTCCTCGTCCAGAAAAACTTTCTCACTATGAACAAGAAGGAAACTAATTGAAAGGCAAATTGAAGTTACAAGCAAATGCACCGACTTCCAAAGAGAACATTGATACAGCTATAATTAATTGGAAAACTCACCTCCTTGAGTGTTTCATGTAACCAATTGCCCATACTCTTTCAAGACCATAATTCAAAGTGTTCTCAAGTCTACATGAAAATGCCAACAAACAAAAGGATTAGTAACTGTAACTTAGGGGCGAAGCTACATGTATTAATTGACCACCCTTAGTCCAAAAATTACGCTGCGTATACTGGTAAAATATTAGGTTTTAGAGGTATAAATATACTAAACACCCTTTCTTTGACAAAAAAAAAAATCTACCTCTTTCAAGTTTGAACACCCTTGGATAAATTCCTGGCTTCGCCAGTGTAACTCAAGCACAAAGAGTTAAAAGAGAATGAGGAGTCAACAAGAAAACTCATACAAAACCAATTGACTCATCATTTCCATAACACAAAGTCATCAAAAGATGAAATGCCCTGCTTTTAAAAGAAAATTTTTACTCGAATTATAGAAGTTCATCTTCTTACAAGAAATATAATATATATGTTTTTAAGATTAACCAATCAATTTCAACCCCCACACCCAAAAAAAGCTGAAAATGAAAAAGTAGCATCAGGTTTTTTGACACTAGATTCATTAACCATGACATGTTCAGCTTCAGCCTGTAGATATAGAAAAATGGGAAACCTACTTCAGCTCTCGCATGTACAACAAAAAAGAGACTTATAAAATCTTTTCAATGCACCAACTGATTTTGCTCAAAAGTATCTCATAAACCAAGGTCCAGCTTTGGTATAAGAGATGTGTTAATCCAGCACCATATGTTAGATTATGTTCGTATAACACAAGCCCTGAGAAGGATATCCATTTATCCCTCAGTCCCAAACTCCAAACCAAAAAAGAAGTTCCTCCCAGTAACAAGGACATGAAAATACCATTATAGTCTTGATTTTGACCCGAACCGATAATCTACAGGGACCAATTACACTTGAAGTCCTTCTCAATATATGAATAGACTGAGAACGTAGAAATAAAAGAAGAGGGTGAAAGTAACAAAAGAAATGATGAGAAATGAGAAGTTTCTATAACATTTCAGGCAGTGTTGTCAAAGGCTCATTTAAGCTTAAGCCCTAAAGCTCAGAAAAGCTCAGGGAGGGCGCTTCGCCTCACTTAAGTTGCGGTTCAGTGTAGGCAAGGCACCAAGACGTGTCCCTTATTGCCCATGAGTTCTGTCTTAAATGGAGAATTACTAGAAAATAAATATAATCGGCAAATAAGTGTATTAGTTGTTAAGGAAAACAATATAAATGAGTTTGCTACTTTCCTCTTGAATTACATATATATTTTTATTTTTTTCCTGCATTGCGCCTTTTATAACTAAAGCCCACACTTAAATTGCGCTTTGCGCTTAAAGCCCCAATAGACCTAGAGCGCTTTTTAGAGCATTTCGCCTTTGACAAAACTGAATTCTCAGGCTGTTGTTTGTTCATCCCAGATTAATTTTATTATGCCAATTTGAAGATCAGATTCGGGAAGGAGCATATGAGGGACACTATACAATTTTTACTTTTTTTCTTTTTGAAGGTATATGATTTTTACTTTTAAGGAATTGAAAAGAGAGAAAAGGCTGCGCTAAAAGCTGATAAAAGGGTCATATGTAACTTCTGTATTATATAATTCGATGCAAACAGTTCTTTATAGGAAAATGGCCATAATGAGTTGGGAGATGGGCATTCAATTTGGACGAAGGAAATGGCAGATAAACACTTCATGCACCTGGGAAACAGCAGCAAATCTTATATGGTGAATGCACGGCTCTTAACAGATATATTACGACTTACCACTAACTTTATAAAGGTCGTCAACTGTAAATCAATATGAAAATTCACATAGCTTTCTAGTTACCTGGTTCAACTGATTTAGACAACTCAAAACAATAAAAGAAGAGGCCTTTCCTCTTAAAGAAATAGCTTAAATATGTTCATACACATGTAGAGCA
Source organism: Nicotiana knightiana (assembly GCA_005239525.1). Taxonomy (NCBI): domain Eukaryota; kingdom Viridiplantae; phylum Streptophyta; class Magnoliopsida; order Solanales; family Solanaceae; genus Nicotiana; species Nicotiana knightiana. Next base: position 53,257 of record ML374343.1, on the reverse strand, counting down.
ATTAGTGTCTTCTCGAAGGTAACGGAACCAATAAGTATAGGACAACTTACTAGAAACAGTCATTTCTTAGAAAAATAAGCAAATTCATTCTTTTGTCATTCATAAGAAAATTTGAACTAAGCTTATATGATTAGGTATCGAACCATTACCTATAAGTGGTTGCGTGCCATATACGAACAGTACCATCTTCAGAACCTGTAATTATAATTGGAAGATCAGGATGAAAACATACAGCTGAGACATTGTGTGTGTGGCCATCAAGAGTCTGGACACAACTTTTTGTCTGATAGTCCCACACCTGTTTCATGGACGATACTTAAATAATTCAAGTTCTATATGTAAATAATAAGAATGGAACATGGGAAATGATAAAGACTGGCAAACCTTAGCAGTGTGATCATCAGAACCAGTAATTAGATAGGGTTTATCACCCCCAGTGAAATAGTCGACACAATTAACCCCTTTAAGATGAGCATCCAGAGTGAAGTTTGGATCAGGAGAACCAAGATTCCAGATCTGAAAAAGTTGCAAGGTGAATGACATGAATATGTGTTAATCAATTTCTCTGAGTGATGGATGGAATGAGGTGAAGGACAAATCTGGTTACCTTTATAGTCCGATCAAGGGACGCGCTAGCAAAAGTATTGGTGTCTTTTGGATTAAAGGTGACTTGCATCACATAATGGGAATGACCTTCAAATATTTGAGTGCATAACCATCCCTTCTCCCAATCCCAGAGCTTTATTAGCATGTCATCAGATGATGACAGCACATAAGGTAGTGTAGGATGGACAGCCACACACCTAATATAATCTGTGTGTGCCTCGAATACTTTGACTTTATCCATGGTGTTGTAATTGTAAACACGAATAAACATGTCATCAGCACCAGCAACAACCCATTGCTTGCGTGGTATAAACTTAGCTGACCTAACTGCAAAAAAAAACAACAGAGGTGTTTTGAAAAAATTGCAAACCTTAAATGAAGCGAAAGGTTGCTTGGGAAAATCCTATCCGACAAAGAGACCACTTGGATTCCATAAACGAACCTGGTAATTCAGTAACTTCAAAAGATTTTACCATTGTCTGCATCAAAATGAATTACCCATCAGCATTCTTATCAATAATGCTATCAAAATCATATTTTGATCAATTTACAAAATGCTGATAAATTTTCTTTTTCATATCAACTAAATCGAAGAGTTCAGATTTGCAAATAAGCAAAGACCAGTAGCATCTCAGATGATTCAAAGAAGTGAATATTTCATTTGAGGTTTTGAAATCTTGTGAGAGCAAGTATTGGTTGCAGATAGATTTAGATTAATAAGGGACAGTTCTGGTACTTGAAAATAATCTGACTTGTAAGTACCCCATTGCAGCTAGACGATGTTATCCCTAAGGACGTAGAAGAAAAGGTAATTGATAGAGAACCAAAAGACACGCACAGGTAAAGAATAAATCAAAGTGACTAGTAAACTTAGCTTTTCCAAGTGAACGACCAGTGCTAACGCCACAATCATTTTCACGTCTATAAGTACATATTGCTTGATGTAAGGTGGCATTTCTAAAAGCTCTCTCTTCCTGGTTAACCATGTTCCTAATATTCAAACTTGCTAGCATTTTGCACCGCAATATTGGCTCCCTCCCTACGAAGTATCTAGGTTTACCTCTCATGGAAAAAACATAAATCTTCAACTATTTGGAATGGGGTTCTAGAGTAAATGGAGAATAGTCAAATTGGAAGTTATAGAATCACTCTTATGAACAGTGCTCTCGACACTCTCCCCATTTACACCAGGTCTTTCTTTCCTGTTCTTAGCTCTGTCTTAAAACGCATGGATAAATTGAAAAGATACCGTTTTTGGAATGGCAACAAATAAAACAATCCCATTTGCCTAAGTGGACAGATGTTACTACTGACCAAAAGTTTGGTGGTCTCGGAATTAAGAATTTGGAACACCATTGAAGTTCACTCGACGAAATGGCATTGGAGGCTCAACAAGGAGGAAACTGCACTTTGGAGGATACTATCGATTTGAGGTTCACTTGACGAAAGATGCTCTCGAAGCTCCGTGGTGTACCAGAATCTCAGGTGCACCACATGATCAACTCTGTTGTAAACTTGTGTTTTCTAATAGGAAATGGTAGAAGAATCAGCACCCAACGGTAATCAAAGTCCAAATCCCAAAAGAAACTCCATCTGCTGATCTGCCTAAGCCTTAGTAAGTAGAGTTACCGGTACCTGTGATGATAGAAATAGCAGGTATCTAGTGGATTAGTCAAGGTCCACAAGCTGGCCAAGACACCACCATTATCACAAATTAAAAGAAAATGGGACACTTACCCTTAAAAGAAGGGTTCCATGATATTACATCATTTCTACTCTATACAAGGCTGTGCTAGCTGATATTAGTACTACTTAGGAGTGGCAAACGGGCGGGTCGAATATAGGCGGGCCGAAAACGGGTAATGTAAAACGGGCAAATTATTTGACCCGGCCCATATATAATACGGATATAAAATGGGTTAACCGGCAGATAATATGAACTATATTATCCATGGCTTTTTGAATACAATCACTTTTGGGAGAATTCCTAGTTTCCCAAGCTTGAGGAACCACCAATTTGAGTCTTTACAAATGTAAAAGTTAAACACATTAGGCATTCATTGGTTATCCATTTTCTAAGTGGATAATATGGTTCTTATCCATATTTGACCCGTTCTTAAAGAATTCATCATCCAACGCATTTATTAGTGGATAATATGAATGGATAACTATTTTTTTAATCCATTTTGCCACCACTAATACTACTCAAGGATGGGATCTTTTTTAGAAGAAACATTAATGATTGGGAAGTTCAAAGAACATGCGACTTGTCGCAACTTCAAAACATGTTCTGAACCAACAAAAGTATGATTCCCCATTAAATGGGGAAGCCAATCAGATGGTCTATTCTCTGTCAAACCTTGTTACAAGATGGTGTTCTCAAAAGCTAACACAGATTGCTCGGCATGGAAGAAGATTTAGCACAGTAATGCCTCTTTAAAGGTTTCTTGTTTTCTCTTTTGGGCATAATCGCCTATTGACACTTGTACTAGTTCCATTTTGACATGCCGCCCCTCCTAACTCCACGAGGTCTCATTCAAGCACCTGAATCTGCTCAAAACTTGTATTTTAAACCTCCAAGTCTCGACCAAGCTTATAAGGCATGTGTTTGCTTAGTGGGATAAAGTGCATGCTTACACGCTCTTAAGAGCGATGTACCAATTTTGATTAAAAATATTTTAAATGAAACAAAAAAAGGAAGAGAATAAAAAATATAAATCAAAGGCTTTTTCTAGTAAAAAATATATATTAAAAGTTTATATTTAACAAGATTCCTCCCACCTTCCCAGACTCCTTCCCCTCTCCCATTCTTCTTCTTCCCCTTACCCCCACTATCTCTATACGCCTTTGTTGCCATTTCTTAGATTTTTGTTCTTTCCCTCCCCATTCCTCTTTCCCTATTTATTTTCTTTCCTTCCCTCCTCCCCTTTCCCGAAGCCCTCCTTCCCTCTCCCCATTTTTTATTCAAACCGTCGTAACCAGATTCAAATTAATTCGACTCCATCATACCAATTTTTGATTCAAGAAAATTTAGTATCAAAATTTAGTTTTTGATTCTTTGTCTACTCACTGAGTTTTTATACCAGATTCACTATATAGTGGTTTGAGAAAAACAAAGTGGTTATGAAACCACTCATGGAGGAAGTCGATGGAGGTAGGTGGATCTGTGATAGTGGTGAGTGGTGGACTGTGATGGTGATGGGTGGAAGAGAATGGATTTGGAACTTTTTGGGAAGTAGTGTTGGAGATGAGAGAGATGGATGGCAGAGCAGTGGAGAAGGATTTTACTGGTGGACATAGAGGAGATGTGCGGCGGACAAGTGGTGACTTCACGGGTGAAAATGGAGGAGATGGAGGGGGGTGGGTGACGGGTGGTCATTAATTGGGTTTGGAATTCAGGCTCAAAAACATCGTTAGTCAAGCAAGAACCATGATTCCTATTTTAACAAGAATTCATCTCCTGCCATTTCAAATCTAATGATAAAATCAGAAAACAACGAAGAAGCGATGAGTGGGGTGGTCCTTAATTGGGTTTTGAAACTTTTTTTAAGAAAAATAAATAGTCTCTTAAATAAAAATGATGTTGCATGTTTTTATTTGATGTGGACATTGATATCAGCGTGATTGAGAGAAACGCGTGGTTGGAGGAGGCTAAAATGCAAGTTTTGAAAAGGCCCAGGTGCTTAGATGAAACCCCGTGGAGTAGGAGGAGCGGCATGTCAAAACGTAACAGTTAGAAGTGTCAATTATGCTATTCTAGTGTTATCAAAGGCGCACTTAAGCCCTGCCAGGCTCAAAACATGTTGAGCGCTTCGCCTCGCTTAGCGAGCACTTCAGTGTTGTCATCAAGACAAGGTATAATTTCCTAGCCAATGAGCGTAATTCTGAAGCGGCGATACTAAATAATTGATATTTCACTTTATTATATGTTTCCTTCAATTTCTTTGTCCATATATTTGGTATTCATGCTTATAGATATTAGTCTTGGACTACACGTACATATTTATAGTTTTTCTCCATTTTCCCTTTCTTCATTAAATTAAAGCACACGCTTTATTAGCGCTTTGCGCTTAAAGCCCCAATAGACCTTAGAGCTTTTTTGCACTATTCACGTTTGATAACACTAGGCTATTCTGCCTTCTTTTTAACGGTAATGTTTGGGCCAACTTGCACGCACCTCAACTAATTCTAGGGGATACCTGCTACCTCTCACCAACAAACTAATCTTGAGAGAAGAGGGTTTCAGTGGTGCAACAGACATCCTCTATGCGATGAACATCCAGAAGATGTTAGTTAACTACTTTGCACGGCAATGTGATTCGCCAGCTGCGGTGCATGTCTTTGACATACTGGGAATATGTTGGACCATGCCACACTCCACTTTGGAGCTTCTGAAGTGCCAGAACAGAGACGGACTGAATAAGATAACTCACAAAATCCAGAATACTATCCCCCAGGCCATTTGGCAGACAGTTTGGATCGAAAGGAACCATAAACAATTTTAAGGCAACAAGAGAATACGCTTAACCTTAAGTTTAGCTCAATGTCCTAGGTAGATTTTGGTACAAACTTGGCTATATACAGAATGTGGATGCCATGTTAGATATAATTGGAAACTTGCACAAGTTGTAACTTTGTCTCAGCACTAACTTAGTGTTTTTTCTTTCATTAATAAAATTATTTGCATATCATCTTTTTTTGATAAATAAGTTCGCATATTCATCTTTCTATCCTTCCATTAAATCCTTCCAACCTAAGTCTGCTATGCAAACACATTCACTCATGCATTGAAGGATCAACACAGGCCCAATGCAAAAAGTCCAGCGGTCACGTTTCATGACTTGTTCATTTAAGTATGGCCTGAATCAGTGGATTGAGCTACCACCAGATCAGACCAGCCATTCTAATTCCCCAGAGTTTTTGTTAGTATCTGTATACGACAGATTTTCGAGAATGTCATACATATCTCAGAAGATTCAAGAATTCAAGTTTATTAGAAAAAAAAACAAAATTTTGAATACCTGGGTCTGGTAGTTCCAGATGCAAACAGTCCCTGAATACAAACTTGTCAATATCCTGCAAGAATGAAGGCAGAAAATGAGCTGCAGAGAACTAAAATTATAATGATAAAATAACTGACATAGCACCCATTATCCAAAGGAAGCAACTAGCCTTAATCAATAAACTTAACATCATACTCAGCTCAACCCTGCTCTGCCTCCCACTCCAAAAACAGACAATTTTGAGAATTTTTCTTTTCCGAGCAACATATCACTCCAATAAAAAAAATCAGCTAAATGAATTCTCTATATCCATTTCTCTCTATTAGGGCCCAGCCATTCCAATATCAAACATTCCAAAAATAGTAAGCACACACGTATATTGCATGATATAACATATGATCTATTTTCGTAGAAACTGAAGTCCAATTACCATGGCTCCGAAGGATGTAGATCCACGGACTTTACCCGTTCCGATCTTTGAGCAAGTTTTCTCTGATCCAAAAACCAGAATCAGCAAAATGTAGTTACATAAATTAAAAAACACTACCAAATACAAAACCACCAGTAGTGTTCAAATTTGAATAAAGTATATTACCTTAATCTCCAACCTCAGAGGCTGTGACCATTTCGAATTCCAGATTGGAAAAACACAATGCAACAAGTGAAGTTAGTAATAACAAAATACCAGATCTCAAACAAGCTGAAACCATAAATGAATCATGAATCTTCGTAACAATTTGTGCGAACTTAATATAAATATATACGTTTAAAAATTTACCACAATAAATACAATTCAAAACGAATCGGATCGGATTTGAATCAGATCCGAGTTGTTATATAACACGAAAAGGATTCAGGAATGCTTAAACTGCAAAAAACTTACCATTTTGAGTGAAGAATACGGAACTTTCTGGAAGAATTGAATGAATCAGGGATTCGTGAATTGAAGAGCCCTAAAGATCAGAGTGAGATCAAACTAAGGGGAAATCCAGAACGGCCGGGTGCAGAGATCTTACAAGTTGGAACTGATATTTGTGTGAAGTGAGACAGAGAGCGAAGAAATGGAGATCGAACAGAAAAAATCAGTAGAGGTTTTGGTCATGAAACAGCGGAACCTCTGTAAGATGGCAAAATGGGGGAAGTGAACAGGGAGATTGTATTGTATGAAGATGATACTCTCTGCTCGATACAATTAAGAGTAAAGTCCAAACTAGTCCCTTATGTTTTGGATTTGTATAAAAGTAGTCCCTGTTCTTTAATTTGAAACACTAATAGTCCTTCAACTATGAAACATAGGTGCACCAGTAGATATGCACCGCATCTCCAACTAGTTTAGCATTAGCCCCAGAAATACCCAGCAGCAAAGCCAAAACGCAGCGACATTAATTTTGAATTTTACTAATATTTTCTGAAATATGTACCATTAATAATCTCATAGCTACTGAAACAAAAGAGCCCCTAATAATTGAAATACATAAAAAAACAAAAAAAATACATCCATGTTATAAAATAATGACGGTAATATAAAGAAATTAAAGACAAGTATAGAGATAAACTGATATATTAACTTTCAAATTGACGTACATAATGTAATGAACTTAAATCTCCTTTATTTATAGAAGAAATGAAGTTGTTGTGTAAGCTGCTATTGCAAGCTGTTGTGTAAGCTGCTATTGCAAGTTGTTGTGTAAGTTGCTTGTAAGTTGTTTGTAAGTTGCTACTATACCAGATATAAATAATCTTCTAACGGGGGTAATATTTATCCATAACGGAGTACCGAAATGATAAGCTTCTTTAGGAGATTTATTTCCAATAGAGTACTAAATAGATAAACATATTTACGGCAGAGTCCCATATGGAAAAGCTTCTTAAGGAAGCTTATTTATAACGGAGTACGAAATGAACATTCATAATATAATATATATTTATAATACTCCTCCTTGTATGTTCATTAAAAGATAACGTGCCTCATTAAAACCTTACTGAGAAAAATCCCATGAGAAAAAAAAAGTACACATATTTAGTAATACGCATTGCTAGGTGCATCATTAAAAACCTTATAAGGAAAACCTCGTGGGAAAAAACTTTAGTAAGGAAAAAAGAGTGCATCGCGTATTTTACTCCCTCGGATGAAAACCTTGTTTCAAATATTTGAGTCTCTGCATTCCAATATTGTATATCATCTTCTCAAAAGTTGAAGTTAGCAGAGATTTAGTGAATAAATCTCCTGATTGTCACTTGAACGGATTTGTTGCACATCAATGTCACCATTTTTCTGAAGATCGTGTGTATAGAATAATTTCGGTGAAATGTGCTTCGTTCATCTCATTTTATAAATCCTCCTTTCAATTGGGTTATGCAGACAGCATTATCTTCGTATAAAATTATGGGTCTTTTCTCACATTCCAACTATATTTTTCTCGAATAAAATGAATTATAGATCTCAATCATACGCATTCCCTACTTGTTTCATGAATAGCTATTATCTCAGCATAATTTGAAGAAGTAGAAACAATATATTTCTTTGTGGAGAGTCATGATATGATAGTACCTCTACATGTAAATACGTACCCGGTTTAAGATCTAGCTTTATGGGGATCAGATAAATAACATGCATCAGCATAACCAACAAAATCTGCACTATCTTTGTTAGCATAAAAAAATCCATATCAATAGTTCCCTTTAAAAATCGCAATATATGCTTAATCCCATTCTAATATCTCTGTGTAAGAAGAACTATATCTTGCTAGTAAATTAATAAAAAATGTTATGTCAGGCCTTGTAGCATTAGCAAGATACATTAGTGCACCAATTGAACTAAGGTAGGGTACTTCGGGACCAAGGAGTTCCCCATCCTCTTCTGGAGGTCGGAACAAATCCTTATTCACTTCAAGTGATCGAACAACCATTGGTGTACTCAATGGGTGTGCTTTGTCAATGTAAAAGCGTTTTAAGACCCTTTTTATATAGGCAGATTGATGGATAAAGATCCCATTTGCTAAATATTCAATTTGTAGACCAAGACAAAGTTTTGTCTTCCCAAGATCTTTCATCTCAAATTCTTTCTTAAGATATTTAATTGCCTTTTGGAGCTCTTCTGGAGTTTCAACAAGATTTATGTCATCAATATAAACAACGAGTATAACAAATCCTGAAGTCATTTTTTTTATAAAAATACATGGACAAATAACATCATTTATTTAACTCTCTTTCAGCAAATATTAACTGAGGCGATTATACCACATGCGCCCAGATTACTTTAAACCATACAAAGATCTTTGTAATCTGATCGAGTACATTTCCTGAGATTTTGAATATGCTTCAGGCATATTAAATCCTTCAGGGATTTTCATGTAAATTTTATTATCAAGTGACCCGTACAGATAAGCTGTAACCACATTCATTAGATGTATCTCAAGCCTTTCACTTCAAGGCTAAACTAATGAGATATCGAAATGTTATGGCATCCATAACGGGTGAATATGTTTCTTCATAATTGACTACGGGTCGTTGTGAGAATCCTTGTACGACAAGGCGAGCCTTGTATCTTTCAACTTCATTTTATCATTTTTTTTTTCCGCACAAAAACCCATTTATGACCAATTGGCTTTATACCAGTAGGTGTTTGGACTACTGGTCCAAAGACCTCTCTTTAGCAAGTGGCTTTAATTCCGATTGAATTGCCTCTTGCCATTTTGGCCAATCAGATCTTTGTCGACATTCTTCGACAAATTGGGGTTCAAGATCCTTATTACCTTGCATAATGTTTAGTGCAACATTATATGCAAAGTATTATCCACCACTATTTCAGATCGATTTAAATTAATCTCATCACCAGTAGAACTTATTAAAAGTTCCTCACTCACTTGAGTCTCGGGTTCATTGATTTCTTCAGGAATATCAGAACTAATCAGATCTTGGGTCTCTTCAGGAGATCCCTACATAGTATTATTTTGATCATTTGTCGATTTTCTTTTTCTAGGCTTTCGATCCTTATAACCCAAAGGTCTACCAAGTTTCAGGCGTGCTTTGGGTTTACTAGTTATCGTGCTAGTAGATGGTCCTATTGGGACATCAATTCGGATATGCACATTCTCTGCAGGGATATGTGACTTAGTTATCCTTTTCAAATCAGTAAATGTGTCTGATATTTGATTTGCTATATTCTGTAAAGATGATATTCTAGACCCACTGATTACATATAGGGGATTAGGGGTGCGTGGATCAAAATGAGATAATGATGAAACTTTTCACACAATTTCTCTTTTGATTTCCTTTTTCTCTCTCACTAATTGTGAAAATTTTGTTTCATCAAATCGACAATCTGTAAATCGAGCAGTAAATAAATCTCCTGTCAATGTTCAAGATAGCGAATAATAAAGGGTGATTCAAACCCAATATATATTTCTAACCTTCTTTGTGGGCTCATCTTACTACGCTGTGGTGGTGTTACTGGCACATAGACAACGCATCCAAAAATTAATAGATAGGCAATATTTGGTTCATGACCAAAAACTAATTGTGACGAAGAATATTTATTATAATGTGTCAGTCTGAGACGAATAAGTGATGCTGCATGTAAGATAACATGGCCCCAAACAGTAGTGAGAAATTTTGTTTTCATAAGTAGTGGTCTTGCTATCAATTGCAGGCGTTTAATAAATGACTCTGCAAGGCCATTTTTAGTATGAACATAAGCTACATGATGTTCAACTTTTATCCCAACTGATAGACAATAATCATCAAAAGCTTGAGATGAGAATTCTCCAGCATTATCAAGGCGAATATCCTTTATAGGATAATCTGGAAATTGTGCCCTTAATCGAATTATTTTGGCTAATAGCTTTGCAAACGCCAGGTTGCGAGATTATAGTAGGCACACATGAGACCATCTTGAAGATGCATCTATTAGGACTATAAAATATCTAAACAACTCATTTGGTGGGTGAATAGGTCCACATATATCCCCATGTATACGCTCTAAAAAGGTAGGGGATTCCATGCCAACCTTCATTTGGTAATGGTCTAGTGATCATTTTGCCTTTGATAGCAAGCATCACAAGAAAATTTATCATTTGTAAGAATCTTCAGGTTCTTTAGTGGATGCCCCTTGAAATTTCAATAATTCGTCTTATCATTATTGATCCAGGACGGCCCAAACGGCCATGCCAAAGTACAAAAGTATTTGATCAGTAAACTTCTGGTTTTCGATAGAGTGTGCTTCAACTGTAATGATCTTTGAATAGTATAAGTCAGAAGATAAAGTTGGCAACTTTTATACAATGCATTTCTGGCCAGAAATATTCTTTATAATATAAAGATATCCCACATTCATTTCATCTATTGTCTCAACATGATACCTATTTCGACGGACATCTATAAAACTCAACATGTTTCTTCGGGACTTGGAGGAGAACAATGCATTGTCTATAATAAGTTTTGTTCCCATAGAGAGAAATATAAGGCTCTTACGGAGTCTTCAATCAAACTTATATTACCATAAATTGTTGAAACATTTGCTTTTTCCTTATGCAAATAAGAAAAGTATTTCTGGTTCTTGAATATGGCATGAGTTGTTCCACTATCAATTACACAAATGTCTTCATGATTGGTCTTTGATCCAAACATAATTTGAGGATTATCCATATTCTTTAAAATTACATAAACAAAATAAATATTATAGTAAATATCATTATCAAAGCATAACTTTTACATAACCATACTGTCACGCCCCGAAATCCCACCATCGGGTCGTGATGGCGTCTAACGTTGAACCCGCTAGACAAGCCAACGTACGCAGATAAACGAGCATATTAACATAACTTTAATAGGATAAACTAAACAGTTCACAGTTTAAAAACGGAAATAAATATGGTCCAAGCTAAATAAGGACAAATAATACAACAACGTGTAAACTTTCCCAAAACCTGGAGTCACAAACTCACGAACTGTCTAAGAGTGCTAAATACAAGTCTGAAAGGAAATACATATCTGCCTTTGAAACTAAAGGAACAACAAGACAGGATCGAAGACAAAGGGATGGAAGAGACGCCAAGGCCCACGAACGCCAGCGGGTATACCTTAAAGCCTCTATGATGAGCTGGAAGACACTCCCACTAATGATGTCCTCCGGGTCCGGCTGCGTAATTTGCACAACATAAAGAAGTGCAGGTGTAGCATCAATACAACCGACCCCATGTAATGAGTAAGTGTCTAGCCTAACCTCGACGAAGTAGTGACGAGGCTAGAACCAGACTACCAAATAAACCTGTGCAGTTCAAATAAATATATATACATATATGCAACGGATAAGAAATATAGGAAGAAAACAATGAATAAAGGAAGGGGAACATGATGTGGGGAGATAACAGTTTTATATAAGAAATCTCAAAAAGGAAAAGAACAACAAGGCCAGCATATCAATAAGGACAAGAAATCACAAACTTGCACGGCATCACCCTTCGTGCTTTTACTCTCGTCCTCACTATGCAATGTATAATGTGATCAATGTAAATCATGGCACGGCATCACCCTTCGTGATTTTACTCTCGTCCTCACTATGCAATGTATAATGTGATCAATGTAAATCATGGCACGGCATCACCCTTCGTGCTTTTGCTCTTTTTCCTCACTGTATCATCAATGAATATGGTACAGAATGGTACACCGTACGGCACGACATCACCCTTCGTGCTTTACACTCTTTCCTCGCAATGTCAAATAATGCACGACATCACCCCTTCGTGCTTTAACACTCTTCCTCACCCAAACATCAATCACAAACAAGGGCAAGGAAGTAAACATAATAGAAATAGAAATCCTGGCTAGGGAACAACAACAGAAATCTCAACATCCCAGCGAGGGAGACAATATAAAATAAGTGCACGACATCACCCTTCGTGCTTTAACACTCTTCCTCACCCAAACAACAATCACAACCAAGGGAAAGGAAGTAAACAGAATAGATATAGGAATCCCGGCAAGGGAACAATAATTAAACAAGTAAATCCCGGCAAAGGTAACATCAATTAAATAATTAAATCCCGGCAAGGGTAACATCAATTAAACAATTAAATCCCGGTATGGGTATATTTCAATAACTCTTTCTCTTTCTTTCACTTTCATTTCCATGATTTATTCTATCACTTGAGTCAACGCTCCAATGGATGCAATATCTCATAATTCTTCATTATTCATTTCACAATTTGAGCCAATGCTCCAAAGACGTAATATCTCATATTTCTTCATTATTCGTTACAATTTGAGCCAATGCTCCAACAGAGTTTACAGCTACAATTCCCTTCACATATTCTTCACAACATATAGAAATCATCAATTAAGCATGGAAATTACCACAAAATCAGAGTATTCACAATATAAGGACTCACGGTCATGCTAGACACCAATGTATAGATACTCGTCACCAGGCCTATACAACGTATTTGACAATTAGCAAGTAGCAAATTATACTCAACTCATATTTCCTCAAGCTAAGGTTAGAACGAACACTTACCTCGCGTCCAAAGTATAGCAATCAACCCTCTAACACCGCCTTTCCTTTAGAATTTGACTCCGGAATGGTATTATCTAGGCATAATCAACTCAAGTATATCAATAAGGATTCAAGGATTCAATTATATGGCCTAATTATCCATTTCCTAGCATATTTTCAAATTTATCAAAATTCGACCCCAGGCCCGCTCGCTCGGATTCTCGAAACTTTCGAAGGAAACACTCACCCAAGGCCTAAGGATCATAAATATACGATTTTTACTTGATTTCATAGCCAATTCACTGAAAATTCTAAGGTGATCACAAGTTCTAGGTTACTACCCATTTTCTTGAATTTTTGGCACTAATTTGTGTAGTTAATTAGGCTAAGATACATGCATGAAACAAGTTTATGGGTGGAATTCACTTACCTCACAAGGCCTGGTCGAAAGCTCTCAACGATGGTGGAATTCGTCTAAGGAAGAGATGAAAAATGAGAGAAATGGGTTTAAAACCCGTATTAATCTTACTGCCTGAACAGTGACCGCGCGTGCGATGGCAGGGACCGCACTAGCGGTCTCGCGCTTGCGAGGAGAACCTTGCGCTTGCGGAATTGGGTTGGGGGTTCTGGGTCGCTCCTGTGAAGGGGAGACCGCACTTGCGGTCTTGCGCCTGCGATGCAATGCTCCGCACTTGCGATGGCTGGCCAGGCCATTGGTGCTCGTGCCTGCAATGCCTGAGACCGCTCTTGCGGTCTCGCACCTGCGATGCTGGGCAACCGCACCTGCGGTCACACCAGAGCAGGTGCACCAACAGCTGAGTTTGCTGGTTTTTAGCCACGTTAGGTGCCCGGAAGGCACCTGGGCCCACCCGAGCCCTAATCTAAATATACCAACGAGTCCCAAATCATAATACGGACTCGGTCGAGCCTTCGGAACACTCAAAACAACGCTAAAACTCGAAATCACACCCCCAAACCTCAAGAACCAAACTTAGAAATTTTAAGTTTTCTAACTTCGCTAACAACGTGCCAAACTGACCTATACATCTCGGGACATTACCAAATTTCACAAATTACTCACACAACTTCCTACGAACTTGCCCGTGTGATCAAATAGCCAAAACAACATCATACACATCGAATTAGGTCTCACAATCCATGAATCCTATACAATTTCACAAAACAACAAGTTTTTCCATTTTTAAGTCCGAAACACATCAAACGGAATCCGATTTCAACCAAACTTTACAGAAAGTGCTTAAACCATATATAAGACCTGTTCCGGGCGCCGGAACCAAAATACGGCCCCAATACCATTACTCTCTAATCAGATTTCATTTTCAATTTCCTTAAATATTTTCAGAAAACAATTTTACTCAAAATTCATTTCTCGGGCTTCGGACCTCGGAATTCGATTCCGGGCATACGTCCAAGTCCCATATTTTCCTACGGACCCTCCGGGACCGTCAAATCACGGGTCCGAGTCCATTTACCCAAAATGTTGACCGAAGTCAAATTTATTCATTTTAATATCAAATCTTTAGCATTTTTCACAGAATTTCATATTTAAGTTGTCCGGCTACTCGTGCAAATTGAGACAATTACAAATGAGGGTTTCAAGGCCTCGGAAGTACGGGGTGGGTAATAACATAGGTGATGACCCTTTGGGTCGTCACATTCTACCCCTCTAAAATAATTGTTTGTCCTCGAACGGACAGAAGAAAGAAGTACCTAAGTCGGGAAATAAATGAGGATAACGGCTCCGTATATCGGACTCGGACTCCCAGGTCGATGCCTCAGGAGGCTGACCCCTCCACTGAACACGAACAGAAGGGAAACTCCTGGATCTCAATTGACGAATCTGCCGGTCTAGAATGGCTACCAGCTCCTCCTCATAAGATAAGTCCTTGTCCAACTGGACAATGCTGAAATCTAACACGTGGGCTGGATCGCCGTGATACCTCCGAAGCATGGACACATGAAAGACTGGATGTGCGGATTATAAGCTAGGTGGCAATGCAAGTCTATAAGCCACATCTCCCACTCAATCAAGAATCTCAAACGGACCAATGAATCTAGGGCTAAGCTTTCCCTTCTTCCCAAATCTCATCACGCCCTTCATAGGCAACACTCGGAGCAATACTCACTCAACAACCATGAAAGCCACATCTCGAACCTTGCGATCTGCATAACTCTTTTGCTTGGAATGAGCTGTACGAAGCCTATCCTGAATGATTCTAACCTTGTCCAAGGCCTCCTGACCCAAATCTGTACCCAACAACCCAGCCTCTCCCGGCTCAAACCATCCAACCGGAGACCGACACCGCCTACCATATAAATCCTCATGAGGAGCCATAGGGATACTCGACTGGTAGCTGTTGTTGTAGGCAAACTCTTCTAAAGGCAAGAACTGATCCCATGATCCTCAAAAGTCAATAACACAAGCTCGGAGCATATCCTCCAATATCTGAATAGTCCGCTCGGACTGCCCATCCGTCTGAGGATGAAATGATGTGCTCAACTCCACCTGGGTGCCTAACTTTCGCTGAACTGCTCCCCAGAAACGCGAGGTAAACTGCGCGCCCCGGTCCGAAATAATAGATACCGGCACACCATGAAGGCGAACAATCTCCCGGATATAGATCTCAGCTAACCTCTCGGATGAATAGGAGACTGCCACAGGAATGAAATGTGCTGACTTGGTCAGCCTATCAACAATGACCCAAACTGCATCGAACTTCTTCCGGGTCAACGGAAGTCCAGTAACGAAGTCCATAGTGATCCTCTCCCACTTCCACTCGGGAAGCTCAAACCTCTGAAATAAACCACCAGGCCTCTGATGCTCATACTTAATCTGTTGAAAATTCAAACACCGCGCCACATATGCCACAATATCCTTCTTCATTCTACGCCACCAATAATGCTGCCGCAAATTCTGATACATCTTCGCGCCGCCCGGATGAATAGAGTACCGCGAACTATGGGCCTCTTCTAAAATCAACTCTCGAATCCCATCAACATTGGGCACACAAACTCGCCCCTGTAATCTCAAAACACCATCATCATCTAAGGTCACCTGCTTGGCACCTCCGCGCTGCACCATGTCCCTAAGGACACACAAATGGGGATCATCAAACTGTCGATCACAGATACGCTCCAATAATGAAGAATGAGTGACCGTACAAGACAACACTCGACTAGGCTTAGAAATATCCAACCTCA